>JAPPVO010005867.1:0-16258 GCA_030407325.1 Camellia japonica | reverse complement strand
CGTCGTCTAGAATGTGGTAGTTCTTCGAAATTAGGCCATGGCTCTAGGCGAGTCCACCAAGAGTCGGTATTTACCCATTTAACTTATAAATTGTTATGTTAAAATGAGCACGGCAGCCTAGCTCGGCGCTTGTGTGACTTTGGATGGCTCGGTTGAGCAAAAACGCCCAGGGGCAAAGTGCAAAGGTGTGCTTGGCCAACCTAGTCAAGTTTGCAAAATGGAAATAAAAAGTGTTATGTCTAGATGACTGGACTGGACTAAGCAAAAGGCAAAAATAACATAACCCTAGATCGGCTACAACTGGGTTGCAGACCATTCCTAGTTCGGTCGTAAAGTAGGACCGGCTCAAGGTTTTTAGCTCGGTTATTGATCAACAGGTTCCTAGTTCGGTCAAGTGCAAGCCTAAGTAGCAAACAGGTTCCTAGTTCAGTCATAGCACGATTTTGGATCAAAACTTGTGTTCTAGATTGATTTAAAATCCAGTTAATATGTTTTAGGTTTGAGCGTGTGGTTTAGGTTTTTAGTATTTTCTCAAAACTTTGGTGGTCATAACATGCATATATGGAGCTAAAGTACTGCATTGTAGAAAAAGAATAAAAAGGAGAAAGAGGCATAAGCAACTTACGGATTTAAAACGAGAAGTCAAAATCCAATCAATAAGAGTGCCAGCACAAAAACAAGTTGAGCAAGTGCTATAGTTACTTAGGTTGAGACTGGAGGTGCAGATGTGGAAACTCAGGAGGCAATGGAGAGAAAATGAACGATGAGGATGTTTGATTCAAAAAATGGGTTTTTGTATAGGCGCAAAAACGGCGAGACTTCTCGAAACCTTTTGATAAATGAGAGACAGCTGTCACAGTACGGAGGAGCAATGAATGCATGCCATGTGTCCCAATAAGGACACGAGTCAGGTACGTGAAACGACGAGCTGCATAACAGGTACGATCCTAGAAAGACCAGGATACCTAGAAACGGACGTATTTGTAGTTCGAACGGGGGTCCACCTCTTCTTAGCCGAGCTAGACACCACCCCATGGGACAAACCGAGCTTCGTCCCTTTTACACTTATATCAATCGTAGAAGCCGAGCTTCGGTTCCCTGTTCAGCCCCTTATCTGTGAGTTTCTTAGGTAAACCAGATTATGTACTACCCAACTATCCACAAACACTTACAGAATAATAAATGGCATTGCCGAGCTAAACCGCTGTAGACACCCCATTTTTGACCGTCCTTAAGACTTGGACGTCACCGCTTGAACACTCGGTGATCATCCATGTTTGTGTTCGTATTGAGTTCCCGGAGGTCTCGGATACGCGCCTTGCCTCAGGATCTCTCGACTCGACTCAACTCGACTGTTTTGTGTTTGGTTTTGCACCAAACACTTGTGCTTTGCCTTGGAGGGGCAGGGACTGGCTTGTGGGCCATCCCCACACTCCACCGGCCATGGCTTGAGGCCACCGGCTGTGTCTTGTTGCCACCGGCCAAATGTTTGGCCGGCCGGCACTATAGATGGCCGGCCGGCTATCTTTTTTTGGTCAATTGCATTTTTGGCCGGCCGACTACTGTGCATCTGCTTTTGCAGATATTTTGTGCCAGCTGGCATGCACTTGGCTCCCCTCCATACACGTGTATGGAGGGATTTCCCTCTTGGCTAGCTTGTCTTGTAAGCTTACAAGATTGAGTCTCCTATAAGAGGGAGCCTTCTCTCCCTCTTTTAGGGTTAGACAACATTTTCCAGAGGGGCTTTGGTTTTAGGGTTAGGATTTGTATCTATCATATATCTATACCTTCCTATCTTTTGTGTTTTGTGTGTGTTTTGCCTTACTTTTGTGCACAAACACCCACCATCACACCTTCTCTTGGAGCTGAGGCACTAGAGGGCTATTCTTGGACTTCTTGGGTGGTCTTGAGCTCAAAGAACCAGCTGGTCTACCATTTTTGAATAGGGTCAACAAGGGTAAGGACTTTACCTTTAAATACCCCATTTTTGCAAAGCTTTTTTGACTATCTTGCATCTGTTTTTGAGCTTAGCATATAACACATAAAAGTCTTTTTTTTTCTTACTCTAAATAGTTGTTTAAGGGTGTTTTGTTGTTTAAGGTTGTTTGACCTCTCTTAAGGCTTGTTTGGCCCTCATTTTGTGCCATTTTGGTGAGCTCCGGGACCATTGTGTTTGGGCCTCCTCACCACTGAAATCTTGAGGGATTTCAGTGGTGAGGATGGTGCCTTGAGGTCCCAAGAAGGAGGGGGCCACCCCCTCTCCTTGTTGTCCTTGAAAATGGCCATTTTTGCCTCATTAATGAGCACCATGTTTAAGTGTATGTTGACCATGCCTTAGCTGTTTTTTGTGCTTATCTTGCCATGATTTAGCACTGTTTTGAGTTGGTTTTGGTACACCATGCTTGCTTAGCATACATGCCTTGTAATGCCATGTTTAGGCCTTAACATGCTTTAAGCTTTGACCTTTGTTTTAGCATGATTCTGGTTCAGCTTTGTGAAGCTTTTGTGTATGATTTAGTGTGCTTGAGGACTATTTTTGGTTGTTGGGTCATCCATGCTTTGCTTTGTATAGCCACCATGTAATCCCCTTGTATGCCTTAAGCATTGGCCCCTCTAGCATGCCATCCTTGCTTTGTTTTAGTGGTTTGGAACCACTTGGCATGTTATTTCAGACCTCATGATGTGCTTTTATGCTTGCATTTGATGTCCTTTAATGCTTTATAAGGTTGTCATCTCATGCTTCATGTTTAGGCCTTCATGCATGCCATCATGTTTAGGCCCCCTAGGATGCCATGTCACTGTTTTTTAGCTTTGTTTTAACATACTAAACCTCTGATTTTGGTCATTCAATTCATGCCATGTTTGTGGTTTTGTTAAAGGTAGTTCAATACCTCCTTGGCTTGCCTTAGGCTTTGGACTATTGGTTGCATGTTTGGCTTGTCTTGCTTAGTTTGGTTTGGCACCATCATTAACATGATTTCAGAGCTTTCCATGCATGCTAATTGTCCATGTTTAGCTCTCTTTTAAGTGTGCTCAAAGGTTGCTTGTTTGATGCTTAAGTGTTGGCCCATCAACATGTACATGTGTGTGTGTGTGTAGGCCCTCATTTCCATAGCATTGGCCACTGTTTTGGGCTTAGTATAGAGCTGCCCAAATTGGTTTAAGTCCATTGTTCGCATGTTGTTGCATGCTCGCCTTGTGTGTTGTTGCATACTTGTGTGTTATTACATGTTTAGGTTTTTAACATTTTGCTCCATGTGTGGTTGCATGCTTGAACATCCACATTGCACTTTGCATGCTTGTTTGGTTTGCATTGCCTCATGCCTTGCATGCTTGCTTGCATAGGTTGTATGCCTAGTGCATTGTGCATGCATGCTCATGTTGCATGCTAGCTCACATGCCTAGGTTGCATCACATTGGCACGCATGCTTAACCTCTTGAATTGATTGTGATAGAGGTTGAGCCTTTATTGTTTGATTATGTTTTTTTGCATTTGCATTCATATCGAATGCACACTTGATTTCTTTGGGCCATCATGCATGGAAATGCGCGATTGGTGGTCCGAGAATCGAGAATCATATCCCTTTGAGTCATGAATATGATAAGGGGTGTGATTGGTGCATACATTGCTTGAAATGCATTGCCATGCTATGTTTTGCCCTCTGCTGCTGTCAAAATCAGTTTCTGCAGGAAGATTTGGCCGGCCGGCCATCTTCAGTGCCGACCGGCCATCCATCAGTGGCCGATATCTCAATTAGTGGCCGGTGGTCATTCTCTATGGCCGGTGGCCAATCCCCTTAGCCGGTGGTGTTCTACAGCATTCAGAGAAGCAACCCTGGGACTTGTGCAGTCTTCAGAGGAGCAGAACAGTCAAAGCAGAGGCATCTTGTGCATGGCAGTGACTTTCCGAGCGGAACCGAGCGCGCATGCATTGGACCCTCTTCCCGAGGCTGCTGTTTACTGCTTTCATTAGATTAGTTAATTTGTTAATTAATTAATTGGTCTGTAATATTTAATTAGCTTGTAGGTTAATTAATTGTATTATTATTTCGGTCCCTCAAAGTGAGGGCAAATTTGTAATAAGTGTGGGTGCGTGCGTGCATGTCTTCCAACCCCCACTTCTTTCTCCCTTTTACTTACCTGCCTTGATAGTTAGTATTAGGACATGTTTACTTTAGCATACCTTATGCTATGCATGCGTGCATCATTCATCAGTATTGCATGCACCGGGCTTGGCGCATCATGCTAACTGCATAAGTATTTCAAATCTAACTTGAATACATGCTATCTGTGCATTTTCACATGTCATCCTTAGATTAGCCGAGCCTATTCTAGTGACATTCTGTATGCGTTGCATTAGCCACTTAACATGGACTTGGATCACGCATGATTGCTAACATGTTCTTGTTTTGGCGCGGAGTACATTGTAAGTATTTTATGCTTTAGCATTTCGCATGAGTGTGAATTTTAACATGACAGCATGCTTACCATGTGGCTAGATGCTTATGTGATATAAACTGCCTGAATGCTTGTGGGTGAAGGTTGGACTGTTTGAGTTGGAACAACTCATTGAAATCCGTATTTTAGCCTACTTACGAGTAGCAAATTCTAAAGCGTTTTCCAAACAAACGGATATGCAATGTTTCATTCCAAATTAGGCAATCTAGTCTATACTTTTGTGTTGTGCGCATCACATAGTAATTCTAGCTAATTAACCGGAATAAGAACACATAACGTTTTCAAAATAGGATATCACGGTTAGTAGAGGCCGATCTTCGGATCGGGCGAGAGGGGGTGCTCATAGCTGACCTTCCCCAATCGTACCCAAGTTCCCGAGCCGAGGCAACTTTGGTGATGACGGACACGTGGCCTTTGGCACCGAGTCAGGGTTTCCTAAATTCCCCCATTAAAAATATTTAGGTGGCGACTCTGTATCTGGCAAAGCAGTCCATGTTTGGCACTTCTTTCAAAATCTGTTTTTTTCTCAAAACGATTTGCTGGATTTGGACTCTTTGGTTCAGATTTAGAACCGTGACAAAAACGAGTCCGAACTGTGGTGGCATAAGTCCCTCGGGACGCGTCCACAGTTTCTGGCGACTCTGCTGGGGAGTTAGAGAACTTGATTCAAAGTCGTGATATCCTGTTTTGATTTCACTTATGTGTTTCTTTGCATTGCATGTGCATTGGTGCGCCTAGGACACCGTGTTGGCCATCTGCTATTCCTGAGCGGTTTGCCGGAGGCTTGACCTTGTCAAAGCATGCCATAAGGCTGACCGGTTGCGGGCTCTGCCAGTATGGGAAACAAAACCCCGGTTTTTACCGGGGCACCCTTTTGACCATTCGACCTAGTGCATATCGAATCCATAGTGACCATTCCAAGCTAGGACAGGTTGCTTACCCGATATAGTTTGTTTGAAAACCGCTGTGTGCGTAGTGAAACCCTAGCTCCTGACAAAATAGGACAGGGAAACCCTACCCAATATAGGGGTGTTTTGGCTCTTTTACTTGTTATGTGCTTTTAGAGTGTATCTCTACAGGAACGCGCATATCAGTTTGCAAGTTTGAGTATCAGGCCTGAGAGCACCAGTATCAGTTTGTGAAAAATCAGTTATATCTGTGGATATCCGATTCAGTGTTTTGGGTAGTGATTCTGGGAATAATGATCAGTAGTAGAGTACAGTCATTCGGCTACACTTGTGTTTGATTCTGCTTGGGCTGAAATGCTGCTTGTTTTTCCTTTCAGTTCAGAGAGTTGATACAGAATAGTCAGTGTTCCCCTTTGCTGAGACAAGACATATATCTGATCCGTCAGTCACCGTTCAATACAGTGGACTTGTCATAACGCAGAATTCGGAAGAGATCGTGGTTATGACAGCCGCATTAGATCAAGAAATCACTCTGCAAAGTGAGACCAATGTTGATGTGCCGCATCCACCCAGGTCGCCTGTTGCGCACCCGATCTGGACCCCCCAGTTGTATCAGGCTCGTGAGCCCACCACATTCGAAATGATGGGAATGATGGGTGACCTCCAGAGGTCCGTGGCGGATCTCGCTTACGGAATGTCAGCTTCACCACTAGCTGCACCATATGCCGGGAATCTTGTACCCCAGGAGCCCCCGCTATTGGGACGGATTGTGATCGAGCTTAGTCAACCCGAGGTAGCCTCCAGCTATGGCAATGATGTTTCAACATCAACCCAAACCCTCGATCAGGCCGAGGCCAGAGGTAAGGACAAAATGAAGGCAGATGCCGATCCCATTGAACAACTGCTGTGGGCAGTCGAGGCTTTGAAAGCCGGGGGGATGAGTAAGCAACAAGTATTCGCAGTCCTGACCAAGACTGTGGATGATGTTTTCCCCACTCCAACCGAAGGCAGTACAAGCCAGTCAGAAAACCAGGATAGGCCCCGTCATGCCAGAACAGTTCCTTCCACTCCCAACCCTGCACCTGGGAAAGATCAGAAGGTCAAGGCAGTGCCTGCCGACCCTTTCGCTAGTGCGTCTAGCAAGAATACTCAGACTTCAAAGTACCTGCCCCGAGGGCGTAGGGTCTTCCATGCTCTCTACATGCCGTTGTCTAAGGCACTCCAGATCCTGCCCAAAAGAGGGCATCTTAAACCCTTAGAGCCTCGGCCTCTCCCAAAGAAGCTCCCTCTCACACATGATGCTACTTTGTACTGCACATACCACCAGCAAACCGGTCATGCTACCGACAATTGTTTCTGCCTCCGTCACGAGGTGCAAGATTTGATCGACAATGAAGTTATCCTCCCACCCACTTCAGCTAAGTCTGTTACTACCCAGCTATTGGATTTTGAGGATACTGCGAGTAAGTGATCAGGGTTGGGACCACATATGGGCGGCGCCCGGTGTATTTTGGATACGGCGTCTAGTACGCATTTTTGAGCATCTACGAATGCTAGTTTTGTAAATACTGGCTTGGGTATCGAGTCAGTTCTCTGTTTTGTTTTGAGTCTGTCTTATTGTCTTGAGTCAGTTCTTTTTGCTTAAGGGTCTGTCTTGTTGTAGCGAGTCAGTCCCCTTGTATGGAATGTCGGGTGGTTCCGGGGTTGTTGCCTCGAACACCGTTTTGTTTCGTAATTACCCTTTTGTTTCCTTTTGAGTCTGTCTCTGCTGTGGAGCCAGTTGTAACCAGGAGATCTGAATGAAGCAGCTGCGGCTATCATGTTTCCATGTTTTTTGTGAGCTCGTTGTGCCAGAGGATTAGAATGAAATGGTGGGGCGTCTCGTTTACTCTTCTGTGCTCTAAACTCATTGTAATGACCTGAGTTTTTCAAAACTTTTTGAACACTGCGGTGAAAACGAAGAGGAAGGGATTCCTCGGGTTTTGCAAAACTTTGATCAATTTGAGAGAAAGATAGGCATGCTAAGCCCTTAATGGCTGAAATCATACTTGTTAGCGTAAGTACTGAGAAGGACCCTGGCTTGACCCAGACTGGTTCCACACTATCTTCAACGCGAGCGATTTGTCGCTTTCTTAAAAACTTTCAAAAACAAAATGTTTTGCGCGGTCCTGTGAAGACCTGTGTGGAATCGCTCTCGAGATTGTGCAGCCTAGGATCGCTCTCAGCCTCAAGATTCAATCCGTTTGATTCCAAACCTTGAATCCATTCAGAACATTCAACGGTCAGCCGCCATGTGAGGCCTGTGTGGGCCGGGTTTGGAGCAGCCCTCGAACAAGAGGCACCAAAGTCAGATCAAGAAGTCAGATGTCATCAACAAAAGCTTGCAAAGCTAGAACAGAAGCACCCCCCGAACTAGGGGCAAAAATGTCCGATATGCTTGCAAGAGCCGAAGATGGGTCTTTCTGCAAATCAACACAACATCCACTCTCCTAGATACGAAGGGCTTCAATCTCAAAACCATTTGGCATGGACTTGTTACACTTTTACCCTTTGAGAGGCTCGCTGGGCCGAAAACCCGGAAGGGCGACCCAGACAAAAGTTAGAGCAAGGAAAAATAAAAAAGGAAAGCAAAAAAAAAGAGCAGAGAAGAAAAGAAAAGAAAAAAATGAAAAAATATATATAAAAAAAAGAAAGCAAAAAAGAAAAAGAGAAAAGAAAAGAAAAACAAAGCTCGCAAGGTCGAAAACCCGCATCGGGCGCCTTGGCAAAAGCTAGAGCCTAAAAAGTGAAGGTTAAAATACCGAGTGTACCTTAATCGGAACTACGTAAGGCTTGATTCCCATGATTGGGATACGTAGGCAACTTCATCCCGAAGTCCAGCCCCCAACGCTTTCATAGCGTCTCAGTCCATGTAATGGTTTTGATCATCCTTGCCTTCTCTGAATCCGATAGTGCGGTTGTGACACCGGAACTACGTAAGGCTTGATTCCCATGATTGGGATACGTAGGCAACTTCATCCTGAAGTCCAGCCACCAACGCTTTCAGAGTGACTATGTCCATATATTGGTTCTGACCATCTTCATCTTCTCTGTATCCGGGAGTTTGATCGTAATCATCACTAATGAAGACTGCTTACGAGATGTGGCGGCATCATCCAAACAAGGGGCAACTTTCCGTTGCCGTAAGTTGCCATGAGTCGTCATTCAAACCAGGGGCAACTTTCCGTTGCTGTGCAGCTCTTTTAAGCAAGGGGCAATTTTCCATTGCCTCCGATCCGAGGTTGCGCATCTCGAGGGTAAGTTCCACGCTCGTTGAGCATTGACCGTTTGCAAAAATAGTTTTTGAAAATTTTTACTGAGGTTGACTATTTTCTCAAAAATTATTCCATCTTTTCCAAAACTGGACCATTTTCTTGGACCCAAAAAAAAAAGGAAAATTTTCAGTGCTCATAGCCTAACTTACATGATTTTCAAATCAAAAATCGAACAAGTATGGTAATCTAACTCTCATATTGGTCCAAACTGTTTTAGTAGAAAACCAAAAAAAAAATGGTCAAAATGATGAACTAGGGGCACAGTTGAGTCAGGCTCCCTATCTTTCCCCCGTCGCCAGCATACTTGCCAGAAAAGGGCACAACTGAAGTTGTCAATAAAGGGCCAAAAACTCTCAACAACCTCCAAGCAACGAGGTATCAGGCCAAGTGCAAAGCACAAATCGGAATAAATCAAGATACTCCAAACTCCATACGAGACATCGACTAGACGTCCCAGAAGGAAATAGCCGCGAGCTAATAGTGTTGGGCATGAACCCACGACTTCCTATTCATCTATCAATCACTCTGGGGAGGGATGGAAAATGAGAGAATAAAGAATAGAGAGGTGTAAGTCGAGAGAAAAGTGAGCAAAAGGGTTTTTGAGAGAAAAACCGAGCCTGAGGGCCGAGTGATGTGAGAATCACAAATAAAAAAGGGTGGGAATAACACCCGAAGGAACTGGCTCCTCGTGACTTGAAGTCTCTCATTTTTTTAACACGTCTGTGTGTCGTGTCTTTTGTTTTGTTTACCTCAACTTTTGTTTTGAGTCTTTTCCAAGCATGTCTTGTTGTGGTTAGGTCGTGTACCTTTTGTTCGAGTCGTTTTCGCTACGTTCAGTTATAGGCTCGCTACCCCGGTTGAAACGCTTTTTTCAATTTCAAAAGTCAATCGTTTGTGCTCAGAGTGCTGTGCCATTCTCCACATTTATGCGAAGCAAAAGAAGAAAAGGGAACATTTAGGGCATCTGAGTGTGCTTCAATTTCAGCCGGTTCCATCTTCGTATTTTGTCTTGTCAGATTGGACTGTTTGTCCAGGGTTTGCCATGTGCAGAATGAACCAAACACTGTGTTATGGGCTGTATGCAGACTAATCCTCAGCAGATTATGGGCTGTGTGTCCAGAATGGGGCAGTGGGTTGCTTGAGTTGTTTTGCTGTTGGCTGGTTCGTTATCTGATTATTACAATGCAAGTGTTCAATTTTCAAGACAACAGATCAATTTCATTTACATTGAGGTGCAACGTGATGTGATGCGATGCAATATATGAAACGTACAAAATATAACACTTTTTCAGACAAAAGTTGGTTTCGTTTCATCATCTTTTTCAAGTACATAGTTTTGGAAACAAAAATCTGCCCGCGGTAGTACAAGGTACTCTAGCTGCCAACAAAAAAAATATATACAAAAATGAAGAAAAAACAGCAAAAATCTGGATCAATGTCAGAGGGCTCAGGCCTAGGGGTCCGTCCTCGTCCTCTTCCTGGACGAAGGTCCAGGAGCATCGTCATTGGCGTCGTCATCTGAGTCTGAGTCCGAGCCGTCTCCGGTCTCCTCCTCGGACGACTCTGCCACTGTCTCAGCCTCAGACTCATCATCATCATCAGGAACGGGTGCCCGTGAGCTACTCCCAACATGAGCGCGCCCCGCTTTGGTGCGGGGGTATACTCTGCCATCTCGGATGGAAACGGAAGGTCCGGCCGGAGCACCTCCCACAGGAGGAATCTGAAAGGGGTGCTGAAAAGTACAAAAGGCAAACGCATCAGTATACCGTGAGCAGATTATTAGTGCAGAATGCAGTGTATGAGTACAACGTGTGAATACTGTAAACAGTGAATCAGTGCAGAATGCAGTGTATGAGTACAGCGTGTGAATACTGTGAACAGATTATCAGTGTAAAATGCAGTGTATGAGTACAGCGTGTGAATACTGTGAATAGTGAATCAGTGCAGAATGCCGTGTATGAATACAGTATACCAGATGCCATGAGGGTCGTGTATCGAGTGTTGTGTTAACAATATGATGCATCAGATTGTGTAGATTTTGAGACTACGGTTGAAGAACATACCGGAATGCCATAGATGGCTAGAAGATCAAGACTCTGCTGGAACATCCCCATCATGGAGGCGGTCAGCTCCAAGGACTGGTGGGTATACTCGGAAGAGGCCTACAAAAAGGGTTAGATGCATCAGTATTCTGCGGAATATCAATAAACTAAAATGAAATGACAATGCAAGATGCAAGATGAAGTAATACATATCGGAGGTAAGTCGTAGAACCCGACTAACTCATGATCAGCCGGAGGGGGAGCAATGGGGATCTGATAAGTCTCCCCACCCTGTCCTCGGCATGTCATCGTAGTGGGCAGTACTGGCCAACTAGCCCCCCGCCCCCTCCGAGCTCCACTCCTGCCACGGGCTCGAGCTATCCTCGACGTCCCTGCCCCTGCTCCTGCGCTAACTGCCGCTGGCACCGTAGGCCTTTCTCGCTCAACTCGGCGACCACCGCTCAGAGGCCGCATAATGAAGGTCCAGACGTACTCTAAGTAGTCACCCTCGCCCCTGAAACCATCTGCCTCCCAGCCAATCGTATAGTCAGTCATCTGCTCGTGAGTAAACCTCTCTGTCTCCCTTATGTGCTCAGGAGGATGAACCGGGAGTATCTGCTCCGGTAAACCTAGGGTCTGGCGTAGGAAACGCTCACCCAGGTACCAAGCCCGACAGACCGGGCCCTCTTGCAAAATCCTAAAGCGCGAGGTCTCCTCAACACCGACGAACCGCGCCCGCATCGTCACTGACAATGGAGCCCAAGGCTGCCAGGTGATCTGAAAATGAAATACAGTTTGCTAGCTACTGCCATTGAAAATACAGTGTAAAGCGAAGCTTAAATGAACTGCAAGTAAAACATAACTCTGCAGGGGTGATGGTGTCGAAGTAGCGGCGGAAAAAGATAAACGTCTCCCGGGGCCTCCGTACGCACCTCCCGTCAAAACGGCGCGAGAACAGAATGACAAAAGGGGTCTCCGTGTCTGGCACGGGTGCAAGTCTCGGAAAGTAGGCGTAGACCCACAACTGCAGAGTAAGTACCAGTATGCTTATCAGATAAAGCAAAATGCAGAACAAAAGCAAAAATTGCAGAACCGTGTATTGTGCAATGTATTATGCAGAGTGTACAGTGTGTGCAGTGTACAATTAGTGTAAAGCAAAGTATGTGTGTGCCGTGTGTGCAATATACAGTCAACATGAAGCAGATTACAATGTGTGCAGTGTACAGAGTATAGAAAATGTAGAGCAGAAATGAAAAGCAGAAAAGGAAACGTACCTCCCAAGCTCGCCAGTAGCCCCCGAGCAGCTATCCGCTACAACGGGAGGCTGAGTTCATGTATCCGTATATAGTGGCCAAGGCAGCGCCACCCCAGTCGTAGCGTAAGATCTGTGTGACATCCACAAGAGCGCTCAACAAACAGAGGGGCACGGTGTTCGCCCAGTTGGCGAAAATGGTTGTCCCCAGCAGAAACATGAGGAAGCCGCGTGCATATCGCTCCACCGCCTCCTGGGTCATCGGAGCCTCCTCAACTAAGGCTGGCTGAACTCTAAACTGGACCTCGAACCATGAGTACCTGACGAAGCCAGGATGCGCGAGAGGCAGCACCTCGCCAAGCAAGTAGATTTGAGCGGCCTCCCACTAGTCCATGTCGGTGTCGAAGGGGATCGGATCACCCCCCACCCCGATGCCGGTGAGCATCGAGAAGTCATAGGGAGTCATCGTCATGTCTCTCGTAGCAGAGAAGTGGAAGGAGTCAGTGGTGTCCCACCACCTCTCCGCTAGAGCAGCAAGGAGAGGCCTGCTCGCAGTGAGGTGCGAGAGTCCCCTACAGAATGCGCCGAAGCCGGCCTGATCCACGATGTGGCGAACCGCATTGGGTAGCTCCGTGTACCAATCTCGAGCGGCAATGTTCCCATACCCCCGGACGGCATGGGAATCTCCCTGTATTCAAAAACAAAACAGTTGCGAAGCAATGTGAAGTGTACAGTTTTGAAGAACAGTCAATTGATGCAAATACAGCATGTGTGCACGTTTTCAGTTCAAACAGATACCGGGTGCCGGTGTGCTTACAATGAACTACAACATGTGATGTGTCAGTGTGTTTGGGTGGTTCAGTACAAATACAGCGTGTGCACACGTTTTCAGTTCAAATAGATATCGGGTGCCAGTGTGCTTATAGTGAACTACGACATGTGATGTGTCAGTGTGTTTGGATGGTTCAGTGCAGATACAGCGTATGTGCACATTTTCAGCTCAAACAGATATCAAGTGCAAGTGTATTCGCGCAGTCAACTACAGTATACAGCGTATCGGTGTATCCAGACTAAGCAGTTAAAGAGCAGAATCAACTATGGCAGTTAAAATGTTCTACATTGCGAAAAATAATAAAGAGAAAAGACTGTACCTCAGAAGCGCCAAAAGACAAATGGGATGCCGGCTCGCGCAGAAGAAGCTCTGGGGCCGCAGTCCTATCGAAGCTCCTAAACTGGCGAAGTCCGTCAGGAGGCAGGATGTGAATCGCCGGCCGGTAGGTCGCTGGGTCGAACGGACAAACACTCAAGGGGAGAAGCTCAGCCCCGGGATCCATCTCATGATCCGGGGGAGTCCCGCCCCGTGGAATATCAGCCGCCATGTCAAAGGTGGTGTGAAAATGACCGGGAAAGTGGCAACCGGATGAGAATGCGAAAAGTCAACTAAAAAGTCAACCCCGAGAGGGCAGAAAATGGCCGGAAAAGCCGGGGTGCGGAAAAGACACAAAGACCAAGAGAAACTCAAGGGGAACAAACCCCAAGAGGTGGAAATCAAAAAGGAGGCACCGAAACGAAGAAATATTCGGTTCAAAATGTTCGAAACGCGAAGAACTTCGCGAATCAAACGATGAAACGGGCGTGAAACGCAAGAAAGTGGAGGATCGAAGGGAAGAAAACACTCTAGAGAGAGAGGATGAAATTTCGGCTAAAGGAAATGAAAAGAATAGGGTTTGAAACCCTATTTTAAAAGACCCAAGGCGAAAGGACAAAACTGCCCCGATTCAGCAAGATTTGGCTGGTCGGCTACATTTTTGGCCAGTCGGCCAAATATTTGGCCGGTGAGGTGTTTTGATGGCCGGTGGACAGCCGGTGACCTCCCCTTATGGCCGGTGAGCCTCCTATAACCTTTTTTGGGTCAGATATGTAGTTTGGGGCCTTCATTGCTCAAGATAGTGCAAGACAGTGCATTTCTGAAGCTCAACCGGACTCCGTTTTGACCTCGGACCGTGTTTTCTGTGCGAATCACTCGAGTACGTGCGTGGTGTATCCTTTTTGTATCCTTTTGTCTCCTAAAGAGATTCAAAAGTGGCCCCGCATGCATACGTTACAACGTTTTGTCGTGAAACGCGCGTTGGTTATACGTCACTTCACTTGCATCGTTATGCATACATCTCGCATTTTCATGCGCATGCCATACTTGCATTATTATGCACCTACGTCATTCTAGGAGACCTTAAATCCTCTGAAGGTGCAAGTCCTTCGGTGATTGTCGTGCCTGAATGATTTTTGATAAGTTGCATTGTCATGCATCTCAAGCGACACGCATTGTCGCGTATTCGAGTTCACATGCATTATCATGCATTGCAAGCAATGCGCGTCGTCGCGCATTCGAGTTCACAAGCATTTCGAACGACATGCGCGGTTACGCATTCGAGATAGTATGCATTGTCATGCATATCAAAAGATGTGCATTGTCACGCATTTGCATCAACATGCATCATTTGCACTTTCAAAAAAAACAACAACAAAAACAAAACAACAATCATGCATCATCATGCATTTGCATTTCAAAAAAGAAGAAAGAAAGAAAACAACAAAAACAACATGCATCATTTGCATTTCAAAAAAAAAAACAAAAACACCAAAAATGCATCATCATGCATATTTCCTTCAATAGTGCATATGTCATGCATCATTGTATATAGCGCATATGTCATGCATCATTTCAGTATTGCATATGTCATGCATTACATTATAGATAGTGCATATGTCATGCATCATTGTATATAGCGCATATGTCATGCATCATTTCAGTATTGCATATGTCATGCATTACATTGTAGATAGTGCATATGTCATACATCATTGTATATAGCACATATGTCATACATTTCATTGTAAATAGCGCATGTGTCATGCATCATTTCAGTATTGCATATGTCATGCATTCCATTGTATAAACTGCATATGTCATGCATCCACTGTATATATTACATACATCACATATTGTAATAATTGCATTGTAGCTTGCATGCATCCATTGCATCACCTCCATTCATGGCTTGCGTCTTTCCAGGTTGAGCTTGGTCTAGTATGTGCCCATACTCCTCATGTTGAAACACAGATTTGAGACTTTTGTGTACGCGCTTATTCCACTGCTTGTATTGTGGTTTGAGGGTTGCGGCACCGTTTCTGTGTTAAACGTTAGTTTGTATGTGTACATGCCTTTCCTAAGCAAGACACAGTTTGGCCGCAGGCCTTGTCCATTGTATCCTATTCCATCCATTGCATATTGTAAATATTGCATTGTAGCTGGCATGCATTCAATGCATCACCTCCATTTATGGCTTGCGTCTTTCCTTGTTGAGTTTGGTCTGGTATGCGCTCATACTTTCACGTCGAAGCACAGTTATGATATTATGTGTACGCACCTATTCCACGCTGGTATGTTGGTTTGAGGGTGACGGCACCGTATCTGTGTTAGACGCGGTTTGTTTGTGTACATGCCTTTCCTAGGCAAAATACAGTTTGGCCCGCGCCATATCCATTGTATATATTACATTGTAGTGTAATTTTTGCATCCACCATTTGGATCATTGTTCTTTCGTTAGCGGGTCGTTTCCCCACTTATGTCATTCCACCCAATTACTTGTTCTTGTGACCGTCTACATTACTCATAGTTCTGCATGTGTACGCGCTTTGAGGGTTGCGACACCTTTTCTATGGTAGACGGACTTGTTACCTCCATCAATCTATTTGACATTTCTGTGGTTTTGAACCGCTCATGATTGGATCATGATTCGATTGCATTGCATTTTCTTTTGCTTTATTATACATAGTTTTGTATATATTGCATATCATTTTGCATTCATTTTGCATGTTATGCATGTTGCTAATGATATCGTACCTGTTAAGTTGCTTTCTTTTGCAGGCACGATATTGTATGTACGGTTCATTTGAGGCTGGTGAAACCAGACGAACCGCACAGGTATTGTATTCTCCGCGTGAAATGTAGCGAGAATTACATGATTCTCTTACATCCTTTCTGCATTGTAATGTAGTTGGATTTGTGTTTGCTAGCTTAAAACTGTCGCATGTTATGCTTTGTTATAGCTTTCTTTGCATGATCATAAGTTATGCTAGGCTTCTTTCATTTTCAATTGTATTTTGCCCCTGCCTTCGGGCACATATCTTGTTTGTGTTGCATGCTTTGTCTAAGTCTTCGGCCTTGTCAAAAATGGGTCGTCTCTGGGCTTTGACATTCACTCCCGTTATTGTTATGACTTT
>JAPPVO010005866.1:0-39846 GCA_030407325.1 Camellia japonica | reverse complement strand
TGCTGGTAGGCCCGCAGCCGTTTCATTCCCGATCATGGAAACCGAGAAGTTATCCCCCAAGCACTTATGGTCGATCGGAGGATCTGAAAGTAGACATGCCAGTGCTACCCCCATTTCAATTTCAGCGCCCTCGGAGTCCACTACCTTACACTGCTCAACCTCAGCTGATGGGTCTGTCTGCTCTTCGGCAACGTCATCCCCGGATATTTGCAGGTCGAAGAAGATCTCGAAACCTGGCACGCGCTTCTTCTCTGCGTTCAGCCATGGCTCTGGGAAGCACAAAACGGAAGTCCTCCACCCCCGGACGAAGCGTCCGTTTAGGGTACCTGAATGGGCCTATGCATCAGCTCAAAAGCTTCCCAGCCTGCTTTTGCTCTGGCTCTTCCAGCCATTTCCTTTCCCTTCGCATCCAATCCTCTTTGGTGGGCAGATAACCCAAACCAAAGGTATGAGGGTTGTGTGGCACTTCGGCCAATGCTGCGACGCCCTTCTGGCCGCTCCTTTCCAATCCCATCCCGGGGATGTGTTGTAGCTTGTTCATGAGGTATACAGATTGAGCACTAACGTACACTCCCTCATTAACAGCCATGATATTCTGCACAACCCGAGCCTCAGCCAGAGTAAACCCTGATAAGAACACATCCTCCGTGCTGTGCTCGATTTCCAAAACTGGTGTAGACACTTCTGCCGGTGGATGGATTGACGAATTCCCGAAAACAATGGCCACCCCCTTCCCGTGAGGGTACTTCAACATCTGATGCAAAGTGGAAGAGACTGCCTCACTTGGTGCAACCACAGCCGCCCCAAGAGTAGGTTAAAGGTTGTAGGAACGTCCAAGACATGGGAATTCAATGTTGTGTTGTCCTGGACCAACCTGGGTTGAATTTGACAGTCCCCATCACTCCCTGCTGGTGTTATCATAGGCTCTGATCATTGAGTAGTCAGCACAAAGTCCGCAGGCTTTAACCCAATTGCATATGCCGTCCTTGATGGGCACACATTAATGGCGGATCCCGTGTCGACAAGAACCACTGGCACCCACTTGTCTCTACATTCCACAGAGATGTAGAGGGTTTGTTATGATTTACGCCCTCAGGCGGCAGTTCTTTGTCTGAAAAGGTTAACGTCGGGGAACCTCCCCCAGAAAGGACCAGTCCAACTAGCTGCTCTGGTGTGGTATCTATAGAGAGTTTAGCTTGTCCATAGCAGATAGGACAACCTGTCTGTGCACTCGTGATGCCATAAGCAGTCCCCAGATGGAGATGTCTGCTTGTATCTTCTTCAGCTGCTTCAATACAGCTTCTTCTTCGATCTGCTTCTCTTTCTGCTTTTCAGTTTCTTGTCCTTCCCAATGCTCTGGTTGGTCTAGGTGCGGGGGTTTGAAGTACCGCCCACTTCTTGTCATGTGATCAACTTCATCGAGATACCAGGTGTCGTCAGGTTGATTGCTCCCCAATCCTCGTCTGTGTGGGCAAGACCTAAATCATCATCTTCCCACCACATTCCGTTGGCATTCAAAAGGCACCTGTCTGGCTCCGGCATGATTGTACTCGCAGCAGTTACTTCAGCCCACATGCTCACAGCATCTTCTGTCCTTGTGCCCACAGTATTTTCAGTCCCCTCATGGGATTTGGCTTCCCCGATTCTCTCAGAATCCTGTTGTTCCACCTGTGCCAGCGCAGTTTGTTGTTCAGCTTTCCCTGTATTCACAATGCTTCTATCTTGAGCGAAATTCTTTGTACCGGCGCTCTCCGGCAATGTACTCTGACTTCCGCCCTTCCGGCCACAACTGATACCCTCGCCCCTGCCGGGCCTGTTGGAACTCTACAACATCCGGTTGATCATCCAGCCATCCGGTAGCCTCTGTGATTCCTCATACTCAAACCAGTTGACTGCACATCCCCTGATTCTTGGTCATTGAAGAATTGGAGGTTGGCAAAGTCCTCTTCTACAGTTGTTAAATCATCCGTTCCCTGCTCAAATCTATCCCCTTGGATCACACACAGTTCTGTTCTCTCTAGCAATTCTACACTTGGCTCAGACTGGCCTGCCAACGTAATGTAGTTGCTCGGATCGTAGGCTTCCCCAGCAAAATTCCCAGACTGCTCAAACCCTGACTCAACCATTCTACCCTCCTCTGCAATCTTCCCTGCACCGTCTTCAATAGCCACCACCATTGGCTCAGGTTCGGTTGTAGAGATGTCCAGCATGCACAGAAAGTCAGTGCAGTCGGGAAGGAACACCTCTGGCTTAGGTAAATGGGAAGGAGTGATATAGATGTTAGGATCGTAAGACACGACCCCAGTCTGGATAAAGTTGATTCTTTTGGGAGGTGGAGCTTGGTTTTGTGTAGGGAGTGGGTTGGTTGTGACATTAGGTCTCTCTGGAGGCAAAATCACATTTTTGTCAATGAGATCTTGAATCTCATGACGCAGTCTGAAACATTGGTCAGTGTCATGACCGTGTTGCTGGTGATATGCACAGTATTTGGCTGGGTTGTGAGTGGGGAGAAGTGGATTTGGCAACGGCCTCGGCTCTAAGGGTTTTAGATGCCCTTTTTTGATTAAGACCCCTAGAGCCTTGGACAACGGCATGTACAATAGGGTGAAGGTTCTTTGGCCTCTGGGTGGGTATTTAGTGGTCTGTGTATTGCTTCCGGATGCACCAGAGAAGGGTGTGGCTACCATGGGCCTTGGAAGGGGAGGGGGAATGGTGGCGACCATGCTTACCTCCGAAGTTCTTGTAGTTGTAGCGCCACTCGGGCCTGCATTGTTGTTGCGGTTAAAGGTTCTCTGGGGTTGCTCCCTGTCTTGGTCAATCAGACCCTGTTTTATCGCATCTTCAATTTGTACCCCCATCTCGTGCAGATCCGAAAAGGTGGGGAAGGGGAGCACAATCATTTTTTGCATCAGTTTTGGCTGGAGATTGCGCACAATCATCCTGATCTGGTCCTTATCGGCGGGCCTTAAAGTCATCATCGAGGCCTTCGCCCTCCACCGAGTCACAAAATCCGAGAAACTCTCTTTGGGCTCCTGCCTTGTTGTTTCGAGATCTCGAGTCGTAATCTTGATTTGGGTGTTGTAAGAGTATTGCGCAACAAAGGCCTCGGCCATTTCATCCCAACTCCGCTTGACATCATCCTCCAACTTCGCATACCAGATAGCGGCCACACCCGACAGGGTCCGGCCGAATAGCGAAAGCTTCTGGGGTCTGGTGAGGCCCATTGGCCGTAATATATCTGAGAATAGCCGGAGGTGGACCATGGGATCACCAGATCCGTCGAAGCGATCGATCTGCGGCATCTTGAATCTATCCGGCAACGTTACAGCCACATCGGTATATCCGTCCTCGATATCCGGGATAGCCTTTACCCCCTGGGATTTTTTGAATAGCTTCTCGAGCTTACTCAATTTCAGTGCTGTAGGGTCTACTTCGAACTCGAAGGGAGAGTCCGGGTGGTTGACAGGTGTATGTACTTTGGATGATTGAGGTGGAAGTGCGGGGCGGAGCCGGCCCCGTTGGGATGTCTGTTCCTCCTGAACGGCATGGACATTTGGCAAAATGTTCTGGGGATTTGGCAGGACATTCTAGGGTAGTTGGTGTCGCTCGGGTATTGGGACCCCTGGTGGGGGAGGAGTTGGATGTGAGGCTGATGCTCCGGCTTGCTGCTGTAGCCGGGTAATCAGTTCCGCCTGTTGGGCCATAATGGCCTGCTGTTTAGAGAACTCCGCTTGGCGGACAGCGTCCTCCTGCATTGCTTTCATACTCTCTTGGAGTTGGCGCATCATTTCTTCTATTCCGGCCATTCTGCTGATCCTGCTGACTGACTGGTATGTGTATCTCTATGGCAGAAACTGAGACCTCAGCCCGACTGTTCACTGCTAGGGTAGACCACTGCTCTGGTAACCTCTGCTCAGACACACTGCGCTTTCTCGGCCTTCTTCTGACAACCGGGGAGTAGAGAATGGAACACTGGCTGTCCGTCAACCAGATCCTCAGATCGATTGAGCCGACGACCTCTTGTCCAAAGTGCTTGGGGAATATCTGCTGGGTCGGAAGCAATTGTGCTAAAACTGCCTAGCAAAAAGATAAATAAAGCAATAAGGAAATAAATAACCAGATAAACGAACAGCATAACAGCTTAAAATAAATACACAACACACAGCTGGGCATAACAACACACGGTCGATAAGCTGAATACACACTGTCCTCAAACACTGATCACTATCCCTGAATCACTGTCCCCAAGACTGAATCTGATACCCGCACCCAGATAACTGATTCTCAAACACTGACTGATGCCCGCAGGCCTGATGCCCAAACTCATAAACTGATACATGCATTCCTGTAGAGACGCACTCTAAAAGCACATAACAGATAAGTGAGAGCCAAAACACCCCTATGTTGGGGTAGGGTTTCCCTGTCCTATTTTGTCAGGAGCTAGGGTTTCACTACGCACGCAGCGGTTTCAAACAACCTATATCGGGTAAGCAACCTGTCCTAGTTTGGAATGGTCACTACGGATTCCGAATATGCACTAGGTCGAATGGTCAAAAGGGTGCCCCGGTAAAACCGGGGTTTGTGTTTCCATACTGGCAGAGCCTGTAACCGGTAAGCCTTATGGCACGCAGCCTCTGGCAAACCGCTCAGGAATAGCAGATGGCAAACACGGTGTCCTAGGTGCACCAATGCAAAGAAACACACAAGTGTAGTCAAAACAAGATATCATGAGTTCGAGTCAAGCTCTCTAACTCCCCAGCAGAGTCGCCAGAAACTGTAGACGTCCCCGAACGCCCCAGGAGGATGGGTCCCGTTCTGTTCATTTTGGGCTCACTACAGTTCAGGACTCAAATGTCACGGTTCTTAATCTGAACCAAAGAGTCCAAATCCGGCAAATCGTTTTGAGAAAACATATTTTTTGAAAGAAGTGCCAAACATGGACTGCTTTGCCAGATACAGAGTCGCCACCTAAATATTTTATTTTTGGGGAAATTTAGGAAACCCTGACTCGTTGCCTAAGGCCACGTGTCCGTCATCACCAAAGTTGCCTCGGCTCGGGAACTTGGGTACGATTGGGGAAGGTCACTTCGTGAGCACCCCCGCTCGCCCGATCAAAGATCGGCCTCTACTAACCATGATATCTAGTTTTGAAAACATTATGCGCTCTTATTCCGGTTATTAGCCTAGATTTACTATGTGATGCGCACAGCATACAAGTATAGACCGGGTCGCCTGAATTGGAACAAAACATTTCATGTTGGTTTTTGAGAGATGGTTTGCTACTCGCAAGTAAGCTTAAAATGCAGATTTTGCCACCCTCAGGTGGGCTTAGAAAAGATGGTTTTGCCACTATCTAGTGGGCTTAAAACTCACAGTCAATGCATTGTTCCAATCCAAATAACCCAACCTTCACCCACAGGCATCAGGCAGTTATATCACATAAGCAAATAGCCTCATGGTAAGCATGCTATCATGGCAGTCACTCACACTAATGCAAGAATGCTAAAGCGTAAAAACTTACTGAGTACTCCAAGCCAAAGCAGAAACTATGTTAGAAATCCATGCATGATCCTAACTATACAGAAATGCCTAATGCAACACATGCAAAAATGCAACTATAGCAGGCTCGGCTATTCTAAACATGGCATATGGAATGCTACAGCTAACATGTATTCAACTCGGAATTGAAATACAAACGCATTTAGTATGATGCGCCGAGCCCGGTGCGTGCAAAACAGATGAATGAATGCAAACATGCTATCATGCTGTATGCTAATTGAAACATGCCCTATTCCAACCATCATAAGCTGGTAAATAAAAGGGAGAAAGACATGGGGTTGGAAGACATACATCACACGCATGCACACTTATTACAATTGTGCCCTCGCGCAGAGGGTCCGAATAAATAATACAGTCCCAAATAAATAATACAGTCCGAATAAATACAAAATCCTAATTAATTAACAAATTATTCTAGGAAAGCAGTAAATTAGCATGCAAGCTAGGGACTGCCTCGACTCTGCTCCGGATGATGAATGATGCATGTTCGGGTTGCCTGGCGCGAAAATCCATCGCGATGCCCCAATTAGCCTCTGTTTACAATTGAGCCCGGAATATTGCGCGAAGCCCCAAAAGATTGCCGGTTTCTGATTTGCTGCAACAGAGAGCAGGAAAGGGGGCATGGCAATGTATTTTCACATATGTATGCTTGACTACTCTTCAGGGAGCGTAGTCCTCGATCCTCGTGCCACCAATCACGCATCTCGATGCATGATGGCCGAGGAGTCGATTTGCATGACTCAATATAGAATGAATGGACATATAAACATAACAAGACCGAGACTCCATCATAGATAATCCGGAGTGTCGATGACCGGGAATTGAGACACGTTCCGTCACTCGAAGTACGAAACGTCCCTCGTTTCCCGTGTTCGGGCTAACTCCTATCCCAAACACAATGCGAATGAGATGGCATGCACCATGCAACTAATATACAACCTAGCATACGCAATGCTATGAAATGAAATGGCATACACAATGCATAATGGACTTACACCAACATGAGTGGACCTCAACCGCACTCACATCAGTGGCCATGAGATGAAAATGAGACACTCGAGATGCGTGCACACATGCACGCAAACCGAGGACCGATCCTAAGGCACAAATGCCACTCTAACAAGGCATGGCAAGGCATGAAATATGACATACAAACATGCAAGTTCCAGCACTGAAATGTGATGCAAAATGATCCCGAAACGTGGAAACATGGCACCCGATGCATGAGATGGTCCCGAAACACAAAACTAGGCACATGCATTGACCTATAGCTATACAAAGCATGCATTATTCGATCATGAAGCATAAAGACAGAACCAAGGCAGTCCCAAAACATGAACTTTTCTAGTTCAAAGCATGGCCAAAAGATGCTAGCAAGATGGACTAGAATAGCATGCAACTTTGACTAGCAAACATGATTTACATGGTATGTATATGAAGCAAGTGAGAACTCATCAAACCAGCAAAAATCAGTGAATAAAACATGCCAAAACATGCCCAAATAACCTCTAAAATGCAACCAACACATGCATAAATGATGGGTTCTTTTAGAAGGCATACAAAGGGGTTATTAAGCACATGCATCAAGGACCAAATTGGCCCTGAAATCAGTCAACAAGGCATGCAAGGTAGGGCCTCTTTGGAAGGCCAAAAAGACCATCAAACAAAACAAGGTGAGAGGGGGGCACCCCCCTCTGATTTTGGTCTTCAAGAATACACCTAAGCCACTAAAAATCCACTAGATTTCAATGTCTAAGAGGCCAAACCATGGCCAATGCAAGTGCTCTAATGCCTAGCCCTAATCATGGAAGAATGAAGCATGCATAGGGGGAAGATGGCCCCAAACAGAGAATAGACCTTAATCAAACATGAAGATGATGTCAAAACAAGAATTTTTTTCAGTTTAGGTCGAGGTCCAAAAAGGCTCACAAATAGGGCTAATATATCATGCAAAAACAGCCCTAAAAGAGAGGATGAACAAACAAGGCAGAAAAAGATCTCAAACAGCAAAGAGCCCTTCAACAACATTGAAGAGGGGCTCAAAACAAGATACATTACAGTTTATGAAAAATCTCAAATATGCTCACAAGTAAGGCTAAAATATGATGCAAAAATGGCCCTAAAAGAGAGATAGAGAGCAAGAGGCAGTATCTGGCCTCAAACAGTGAAGAGCCCTTCAACAAAGTTGAAGAGGGGCTCAAAATAAAGCACTTTATAGTTTGTCTCGAATCCCAGAAATGCTTAAAAATAGGGCTAATATATCATGCAAGAAATAGGCCTAAAAGAGAGATAAAGGGAAAGGGGTAACAAATGGCCTCAAACAGAGAACGTTCCTTGATCAAACATAAAGATGAGCTCAAAATAAGACTATTTTCAGTTCGGGTTGGAGCCAAAAAATGTAAGCAAAATGAGGTAAAATATAGAACAAAATAGTGCCAAAAAATGGAACATAGGAGCTTACCCTTGTAGAACAACAACACAGCAGCTTTTGGTCCAAGGAAGTGAGCTTCTAGCCTCTGAGAATCAGCCTCAAGGTGTTGGAATGGAGGATGGAGGTGATAGGCTATGGGTTGGTGTGTAAATGGTGTAAGAACAAGATGATTTTGAAGCTTGCAAGGGAGGGATATGGAGGTTTGTAAGCCAAGGTTCCAGCTGGTTTTTTGTAACCCTTAAAAATGGAGGTGAGGTGCTGGCTTTATAGAGGAGAGGCCAAGGGAAAAGGGGGGGAAAACCAAATTCAAATTCCCCCCCCCCCAAAAGGGCAGATCCCCGGGTAAGGGTTTGGGGCAAAACAGCTGGCACAGCTGTGAGACACTAGGAGAGAGAAATTTGGCCGGCCAGGTTCAGGAGGTTCAGGTGGCCGGTCGGCCAGGGTCAAAAGGGTCAACAAAGATTAGTGGCCGGCCACCCAAAAAAGGTGGCCTCACATGTATGTACAACACAACTGTATGGTCAAAAACTGGAAAAAGTGAACTATGAGAGAGAAAAACCAACTTTTTAGAGGGGTTTAAAAGGGTCAGGAAGAGTTGTTGGCCGACCTATCCATATTGGTGGCCTCCCAGGTGTGTACAACACAATGATGTGGTGGAAAGTCAGAAAAAGTGGCCCGGGAATGGAAAAAAGTCAGCTTTCTAGTGAAGAAAACGGGCGATAAAGAGCGATGAAGGAATAAAGCTGGTCTTCAGAACAATTGCTGGCCTCCCACCCTTCTACAACCTTCCTAACAATGAAAATAAGGTCTCCGCCAAAAATGAACCCAAACCGATGTAAAACGAAGGTTCGGGGGCCGAAACGCGCGGCCCGGGGCCCCGAAAACAAGCTGTTAAGCACCGGAGGTGGCGTTCGACCACGAAGTTGGTCTCTCGGGCCACAGTGTCCCTCAAAAGGGAGGAAACAAGGTGTCTGCCAAAAACCGGAGCAAACGGAGGTGGCTAAGCGGTCCCGAACCGAGGCACACGGCCGACGGCTCCGAAAACCGGGAACCGGGCTCCAAACGGGAAAAATGGCCTATGACCACGAAACGTAACCTACGGCCACTGAGAGATGATCTACGAGACCTCTCCCTCCCTTTGGGAAGAGAAAATGGGACTCGATTCGCAAACCGAGGCAAAGCACAAAAGAATCCGAAAGTCCGGAGGCGAGGCTCGCAGCCGAGATTCCGCAACTTCAGAACGAGCACAATATGCAACATCACCGGGCGCTCAGTTGGTGACGTCTGAGTCTTAAGGTCGGTCAAAAATGGGGTGTCTACAGCACCTGATGTTTTTAACCGAGTAAAACAACAACCTAACGCGTTTCCCGCGAAAGGAGGAAGGATGGTGTAAACAACAGGCGCACCTGCTGTTTTTAACCGAGTGAATCAACATCCTAACGCGTCTCACGCGAGAGGAGAAGGGGTGGTGTAAACAGACAGGCGCACTTGCTCTTTTTAACCGAGTGAAATCAACATCCTAACGCGTCTCACGCGAGAGGAGAAGGTGTAGTGTAAACAACAGGCGCACCTGCTATTTTTAACCGATTTGGGTTTTGATAATTGGACACCCCATTTTTGACCGACCTTAAGACTCAGACGTCACCGATTGAGCACTCGGTGGTGTTGCATATCGTGCTCGTTCAGAAGTCTCAGAGTCGCGGCCGTGAGCCCTGCCTCCGGACTCCCGAACCCTCTTCTGTGCCTTGCCTCGGTTTGCGAACCGGACTCGGTTTTCTCTATTTTCTTTCCTGAGGGGAGAGAGAGGTCCCGTAGACCATCTCTCAGTGGCCGTGGGCTACATTTCGTGGCCGTAGGCCATTTTGCCATTTCGGAGCCCGGTTCCCGTTTTCGGAGCCGTCAGGCCGTGTGCCTCGGTTCGGGACCACCAACCATCTCCGATTCCTCCGGTTTTTGGCATGCATCTCATTTACTCCCTTTCGAGGGACACTGGGGTCTTAGATACCCACTTCGTAGCCGAATGCCACTTTCGGTGCTTAACAGCCTATTTTCGGGACCCCAAACTGCGTGTTTTGGTCCCCGAGCATTTGTTTTGCATCGGTTTTCGTTCATTTTTGGCAAGTACCTCTGTTTTATCACCAGGAAGGTCACTGAAGGGTGGGAGGCCAGCAATTGTCTCAGCAACTAGTTATGCTCCTCCGGCGCCCCCCGGCGCCCGTTTTTCTCACTTCCGGGCTCATGTTGAACACCCTAGGGCCATTTTCTTCGAGCCAAAACCACATATTTGTGTTGTACACACATGGGAGGACCCTAAAAACACATGGCCGGCCAGTAATTGTTATTGACCCTTTTGAACCCCTCTTTAAAGTGGCCTATTCTCTCTCCTGTTTTAGAGTTGCCAAATTTGAACCACAGGGTCTTGTTCAACACACATGGGAGGACACCAATCTTTGGTGGCCGGCCACTAAATCAATTTGGCCTTTTGACCCTTGGCGGCCGGCCATAGGGGTGGCCGGCCGGCCACCTGCAACAAAAGTGGTCGGCCGGCCATGCTCCTTGGGGTGTGTGCCTTGTAGCTGTATAGCTTTTTCTCCCAAAAGATCTGTATCCGGGGGGGACAGCTGGTGGAAGAAAGCTTGATTCACCTTTTTCCCTCCCTTTCTCCCCCCTTTTTGGTCTTTATAACCAAGCTCCAAAACCTGATTTTAGGGTTGACAAAAAACCCTTGAAGCCTCTTACATTGCCTCTCCCAATCTCTCTCATTTCAAGCTCCAAACTCCAAGTTCCAACTCCATTTCTTCATTACTACCAAGCATCACCACCACTACTCTATTTCCAGCAGCTAGGAGAGCTTTCTAGCAGCTAGAAGGAATCCATTCTTCAAGCAAAAGGCAGCCAAGACTTGTCTACAAGGGTAAGTCTCAATCTCCCTCTTTTGTAGCACTTTCTTGCCTCATTTCTTAAGCCTATTTGCTTATTGTTTTGGACTCCGACCTTAACTGAAACTAGGTCTATTTTGAGCCATTCTCCATGTTTGATCAAGGGCTCAACCCTGTTTGAGCCCTCCATTTGGCACTTTCTTCAATATCATCTTATATGCCAATATTTTGCATGAAATTTCTAGCCCATGTGTGATCTGTTTTCGAGCATAATGTAAACTGTAAGAGGGCCTATTTTGAGCCCCTCTTCAACATTTAAGAAGGGCTCAACCCTGTTTGGGCCCCCTATCTTGCACTTGCTTCACAATTCCTCTTATTTACCGTAAATTTGCATGATTTGTTTGGCCTACATGTAAATTTTTTTGGATCATGTCATGAACTGTGAGTAAGCTTATTTTGTGTCCCTCTACAACATTTTAGAAGGGATCAACCTTGTTAGGGGTCTCCATGTTATACTTGTCATTATACCCTCTTTGACCCCCATTTTTGCATGCTTTTTTAAGCTTATCTAGCTTCTATTTTCGGCCATCATCAGAACTGGAAAGAGTCATATTTTGATCTTCTTGACATATTTCATTAATGGTCTTTTCTGGTTTGATGAATGTTTGGGGTACCTCATGTTATAGCCTTATGTATCCTAGTTCTTGCATGACATTTTTATCATGTTTTCATACTGAGTTGGGGGATATAATCTACTGTAAATGTTCACATTTTTAGTCCCTAATCAGTGTTGTAGAAGGGTATTTTCCCATTTGGGCATCGTATGTATCACTTGCTTCAATACCCCTCTCTTGGCCCCTATTTTTGCATGCTATTGTTGCCCTATCTATGCTTGTTGTTTGGCCTTGTTTTAGACTGAAAAATGCTTGTCTTGGGGCTGCCTCGCTACTTCATTTTCATTCCATGTCTATATTGTGCATGTTTGGTATAGCTATAGGCCATTTCGGGTGCCTAAATTCATGTTTCGGGGCCATTTCATGCATCGGGTGTACTTTCACCTCATTTCGGGGCTGTTTTCCCCCACATTTCAGTGCCAAAATTCATTTGCATGTTTGCATATCATATTTCCATGCCATTTCATCGCGTATGTCATTTCCTCAGTTTGCGTGCCCGTGTGCACGCATTTCGAGGCATCTCATTTTCATCTATCGGCCTCCCGTGTGAGTAGGGTTGAGGCTCTCTCATGTTGGTGTAAGCCCATATTGCATCGCATATCTCATTTTAGTCCTGTTGCATTCCGTATGCCATTTTCTCGGTTTGCGTGCCCGTGGGCACGCATTTCGAGACATCTCATTTTAGTCTTATTGCATATCATTTCCATGTCATTTCATGCCTTAGGGCCATTGTCTCGGTTTGCGTGCCCGTGTGCATGCATTTCGAGGCATCTCTTTTTCATCCATCGGCCTCTTATGTGAGTGTGGCTGAGGTCCACTCGCGTTAGTGTAAGTCCAATTGGCATTGCGTATGCCATTTCATGCCTTAGGCTTATTTCCTCGGTTTGCGTGCCCATGTGCACGCATTCCGAGACATCTCATTCCATAGCATTGTGTATGTTAGGATTGTATCTTAGTGGCATTTCATGCGTATCATGCATATTGCATCGTGTTCGGGATAGGAGTTAGCCCGGGCACGGGAAACGAGGCACGTTTCGTACTCCGAGCGACGGAACGGGTCTCAATTCCCAAGTCACCGACGCTCCGGATTACCCATGATGGAGTTAGGTTTTGTTGTAGCATTCATCTGCATTCATCCTATATTGAGTTGTGCAATCCGACTCCTCAGCCATCATGCATCGAGATGCGTGATTGGTGGCACGAGGATCGAGGCATGCATATATTTGTGAAATACATTGCTATGCCCCTTTCCTGCTCTCTGTTGCAGCAAAATGAAGGATCAGCAACTTTTCAGAGTCTGGCACGCATTTCGAGAAACATTGCAAAACAGAGGCTAATTGGGGCATCCCAGTGAATTTCCAAAAAGGCAGCCCAGCATACATCATTCAGCGGAAGTGAGGCAGCCCCTGGCTTGCATGCCAGTTTACAGTCTTTCTTAGTTAAATTGTTAATTAATTAGGGATCTGTATATTTCGGACTGTATTATTCTTATATTTCGGACTGTATTATTCTTTCATTTCGGACTATATTATTCTTTCGGACCCTCTGCGCGAGGGCATAATTGTAATAAGTGTGGGTGAGTGTGATGTATGTCTTCCAACCCCACGTCTTTCTTCCCTTTTATTTACCCGCTTATGATGGTTAGATTAGGGCATATTTCGATTAGCATACAGTATGACAGCATGTTTGCATCATTCATCTGTTTTGCACGCACCGGGCTCGGCGCATCATACAAACTGCATTTGTATTTCAATTCCAAATTGAATACGTGTTAGTTGTAGCATTCCATATACCATGTTTAGAATAGCCGAGCCTGCTATAGTTGCATTCTGCATGTGTTGCATTAGGCATCTCTGTATAGTTAGGATCATGCATGATTTCTAATGAGTTTCTTTTTTGGCTTGGAGTACTCGGTAAGTTTTATGCTTTAGCATCCTTGCATGCGTGTGAGTGTTGCCATGAATAGCATGCTTACCATGAGGCTAACTGCTTATGTGATATAACTGCCTGAATGCCTGTGGGTGGAGGTTGGGTTACTTGGAGTGGGACAATTCATCAAATGTTTGTTTTAAGCCCACTAGATAGTGGCAAAATCATGTTTTCTAAGCCCACCCGAGGGTGGCAAATCCACGTCTTAGCCTACCTGCGGGTAGCACCATCAAACCATTTTCAAACAAACAAACATGAAATGTTTTGTTCCAATTCAGGCGACCTGGTCTATACTTGTATGCTGTGCGCATCACATAGTAACCTAGGCTAATAACCGGAATAAGAACATTCGATGTTTTCAAAAACAGATATCATGGTTAGTAGAGGCCAGTCTTTGACCGGGCGAGCGGGGGTGCTCACGAAGTGACCTTCCCCAATCGTACCCAAGTTCCCGAGCCGAGGCAACTTTGGTGATGACGGACACGTGGCCTTTGGCACCGAGTCAGGGTTTCCTAAATTTCCCATTAAAAAAACATTTAGGTGGCGACTCTGTATCTGGCAAAGCATTCCATGTTTGGCACTTCTTTCAAAAAAATCTGTTTTCTCAAAACGACTTGCCGGATTTGGACTCTTTGGTTCAAGATTAAGAACCGTGACATTTGAGTCCTTCGAACTGTAGTGACCCAATATCGAACCAGAACGGGGGAGGGGACTCGCACTCCCTTTCCCCGGGATGCGTTCGGGGACGTCTACAGAGTGGTATGAACAGACAGGCGCACCTGCTGTTGTTAACCGATTGGGTTTTGATAATTGGACTTACACGCTACGCGAAGCCGATTTGGGTGGTGTGAACAGATAGGCGCACCTGCTGTTGTTAACCAATTTTGATAATTGGACTTATACACTACGCGAAGCCGGTTTGATAATTGGACTTATACGCTACGCGAAGCCAGTTTGAGTGGTTCATGATTTGTGCAATGCAATGCAATGTCATGGAGTGATGATAAAGCTATGAAGATGGCAACATGGGTGGCAAGCTTTGTGTAAAACACACGAAGCAAGCCACATTTCTGCCTGGCTATGTTTGCAACTTTCCCTATTCTCCAACAGGGTGACAGACTAGGTTGGTTCAGTTTCCAGAGTTGAGGCGCATACAAGCTATCTCAACCTATGGGGCTGTCATACAGATTTCAAGCCAGGGATACACCCCTGGGTATTTAAACCAGACTTTAGTCTCGGAAATCCCAAACCTTTTGCGTTCTAGGCATTGCCATTCGAACTCTTGTTTCCACCGTCTCAATTGATCTCCTAGGAACTCATTACAAACATAGTCAGATGACTATACCAGACCGATTGAAGTCGTTCGGGCACGACAAACACCAAAGGAATTGCACCTCAAAAGGGTTTAAGGTCTCCTAGACCATAAAAGTCGTTTGGGCACGACAAACACCAAAGGACTTGCACCTTCAGAGGATTTAAGGTCTCCTAGACCCGAAAAAGAACAACAAGCACACTTGTTGTTTTTAACCGATTGAATGGCCACGGATGCCGCTTTACTTCCTGATCATATTCACAACTTTCCCTATTCTCCAACGGGGTGACAGACTAGGTTGGTTCAGTATCCAGAATTGAGGCGCATACACGCTACCTCAACCTATGGGGCTGCCATACAGATTTCAAGCCGGGGATACATCCCTGGGTATTTAAACCAGACTTTAGTCTCGGAAATCCCAATCCTTTTTGCGCTCTAGGCCTCGGCCATTCGAACTCTAGTTTTTACCGTCACAGTTGGTCTCCTAGGAACTCATTGCAAACACAACCAATATAATACACAAATATTTACATATCAATACACACATATATGTACATATGGTATACACATATGCATATACAGACAACATACAGACAGATATATACAGATATATACACAGAGATATACAGTATATATACAGGTATATACGACACAGACATATACAGACCTATACACAAACATATACGGATATATACACAGATGGAGAATATTCTGTTTACAACCGTCAACGGGAAGATGCCGTTACTGAGAAGGCATATTCCGTTTGCTGACGTCAGCACACGTACGCAAAACACGCAAAAAGAAAGGAAAAACACAAAATGCATGGATGTGGGGATATGGGGTTTCGAACCCTTGACCTTAGGCCTGGTCTTCAAGTCCTCAACCACTGAACCACGCCACTCTTGTGACATGATATGCAAACAAATATATATACATATACGAGACATATATACACAAAATCAAAACAAAAACAAAGAAACATTTGTTGTGGGTTCGAACCCCTGACCTCGGGCTTAGGCTCTCCGAATCCTCAACCCACTAGGCCAAACCACTGAACCCAAGCCACACCTGTGACCCAAATGTTCAAACAAATATATATATTACATAGCTATACAATACATATACATATATATATACAACTTTCCCGCCTCTCTTTCTGTTTTTGTCTTACTCTCTCTTCCTATTTTTGTCTCACTCTCTCTTCCTTCATCTTCTTCGAACGTCGTGTCTGTCGCGCGATTTCAACAATCGCGGTGCCTGATTGACAGGCTATCCAATCTTGCCCCGATTGTCAAAGATCATCTCGAGCCTTCCTCTCTCTTTGTCTTCTTCTTTGGCTTCATCCTCTTTTTAAGTTGAGGCCTGCAAAAGAGAGAGGCAGAGCAAAAGCCTGCAAACTTTCTCTGCCATCACTTTGCAACCTCTTTCTTTTGCATTACTCTCCTTTGCCATGGCTTCTTCACACGGTTCTCTCACTCTTTTTCCAGACCTGAACGAGTCCACGATAGAGATGACCAATTCTGACTCCCCTGAACCTCAACCACGGGTCCTCCTCCTTCTCCTGTTTTCAACTTTCCAGCGATGTCAGTTGAACAAATCATGACGGCACAGTCTGACATCGAAGCAAACTCATATATGCTGAGGTCATGTGTGGAGACCGTGACAGCGGTCTCCAACTTGTCCCGTCGGCTGCAGAACAGAACGTGTGAGGTGCATCGATTGAATGCACAACTTTCTTTACTTCAACATATGTACAAAGATTCTCGAGGGGAAGTTAGCAGATTGAAGAAACAAATCAAGGAGTTGAAACGACAAGTGACCGTTGCTACTCGTCATGGGACTACCTTTGATGGCCAGCAAGGGATAATCTCCTTCGGAAGCTCTGCCAAGGCCGAGGCATAGTCTTCAAGAGCTTCAAAGAAGTAAAGATGAAGCGAGGTAGCTAATGGTAAAGTCAGGCAACGAAGCTGTGTGCAAATGAAGCCAGTTGTAATCTTCGTCGTCGAGCTACTGCCGAAAAACTGAGAAAATGTTACTATCTTTTTTTGCTTTTTGTTGTTGTTGTTGTTGTTGTTGTTGTTGTTGTTGTTTTTTTATTTTTTTATTTTTTTATTTTTTTTTGTTTTTGTTTTGTGTCTATGTGATCAGGGATGTCCTCCTCTGACTGCAATAAAATCAGTTTAGTTTTTGCACATCAATGGCGTGACTGACATATCACTTTGAACTTGAAAACATTTTTGTTTGATTGAATTTGAGAGTGATTGAATTTTGAACTTTGAATTGAACATTGATTCTATATTGACCTGAATCAAAAAATGACTTAACGAAAGAAGAATGAAGCAAAACGATTCAAACACACTTACATACACTGACTAGTATAAATACACCGACTGGTATAAATATACTGACTGGTATGAAAGGAACACACTTATATACACTGACTCGTATGAATACACACTTATATACACTGACTGGTATGAATACACACTTATATACACTGAATAGTTGACTCGAGCAGTGGAGAAGATAGAATCTCTAACTCGACTATGCCTCTAGTTCATTGCCTTGACCATTTTTTGTCTCTTGATTTTTTTTTTTGTAAAAATGCTTTGATCAACATGAGAGTTAGATTAGTATACTTATTCCATTTTCTGTTTCAAATCATGTAAGCTAAACTGTGAGCACTGAAAATTTTCCCTTTTTAAATCCAAAGAATGGTCCAAGTTTTGCAAAAATGGAACAATTTTCAAGAAAAATTAGTCAGCTTCATTCAAATTAATCAAAACCTATTTTTGCAAATGGCCACTACTCAACTAACATGGAATCAACCATTGGGGTGCATAGTCCCAAACCAGATAATCAAAGGTGATATCTGAACCAAGCCAACCGAACCAAGCCAATCCGAACCGAATGAAGTCGAGCAAAACTGGACCGGACCGAACCGAACCGAACTGCCAAATCGAATCAAACCGAACTGAACCAAGTTAAATCAAACCAATTGAACTGAGCAGAACGAAGATACACCAATCAAACACGGATAGGACAACCAAGTCGACTAAAGACACACCAAGCAAACATGGACGAGATGAATGAGTTGAAAAATTATTAGGGCTGAACTTCGAGATGAAGCTACCTACGTATCCCAAAGATAGGAATCAGGCCATCGTAGTTCGGGCTAAGGGTCACTCGGGTATTGGTACTCTCCTTTTGTGCTCTAACTTTTTTCAAAGCCGCCCTTTCGGGTTTTCAACCTTGCGAGCTTTTCATTTTTTCATTTTGTTCATTTCATTTTTTTTGTTTTTCATTCATTCATTTTTTTTATTTTTTTATTTATTTTTTTCTGCTCTAACTTTTGCCTGGGTCGCCCTTCCGGGTTTTCAGCCCAGCGAGCCTCTCAAGGATGGTACTTTTGGTTTAACTTGTCCATATTGATTGATTGTGAAATCTCTAGGCCATCTATGAACGACTGCTACACTTGACCAGTAGATATGATGATGTAGGGACTAGGCTAATTGGGTCTGAATTTACTCCTAGTGTTGCCCCTAGTGAAGTGGATAGGAACTTGACTGCCTTTCAATAATAAAATTCATTCTCTCAAATTCTGGGTTTTGCCTTTCTAGGCGGTCTTCATTGGGAACCAATTCAGTTTTAACTCTTTGATCACATCCAACCTTTTGCCCCTAGTTCAAGGGCTGCTTCAAATCTAAATCACATCCAACCTTCTTGCCCCTAGTTCAAGGGTTGCTTCCAATCTAAATCACTGGCCCTACATAGTTTTGGCTAAGGTTCACTCGGGTATTGACACTCTCCTTTTACGCTCTAACTTTTGCCAAAGCCGCCCTTTCGGGTTTTCAACCTTGCGAGCTTTTCATTTTTCTTTTTATTTTTCCTTTTTTTTTTTTTTGTGCTCTAACTTTTGCCTGGGTCGCCCTTCCGGGTTTTCGGCCCAGCGAGCCTCTCAAGGGTGATACTTTATTCCCCTAGTTCAAGGGCTACCTCCATTTCAGCTTTGCAAGCCTCACACTTTCGCCCTTAGTTCAAGGGCTGTTTCAAATCTGAATCACATTCGACCTTATTGTCCCTAGTTGAAGGGCTGCCTCCATTTGAATCACATCATGGCCCATAGTTCAAGGGCTATTTCCAATCTGGATCACATTCAACCTTATTGCCCTTAGTTGAAGGGCTGCCTCCATTTGAATCACATCATTGCCCCTAGTTCAAGGGCTGTTTTTGAATCATATTCGACCTTATTGCCCCTAGTTTAAGGGCTGTCTTCATTTGAATCACATCATGGCCCTCCAGTTCAAGAGCTATTTCCAATTTGGCTACGCAAACTTTATACTTTGATTGATCATTGAATACTTCAAATCAAGGTTTGAAAGCTAAGGAGCTAAGGAGGTCGGACCACAAGTCAAGAGGGATCCTATGTTGTATAACTAATTCCAGGCATGTCTTCGTAGGACCACGCAAAAACAGTTTTTGAAATCTTTTCACAAAGCGACTAATCACTCGTACTTTTACGAAGATAAGATAGAATCAATTTGGACCAAGCCAGGATCCTTCTCAGTACCCACATTAACAAAAATGATTTTATTCATCAAAGGCTTAGCACACCTCTCTTCCTCTCAGTTGATCAAAATTTGCAAATCCCGAGGAAATTCTTCCTCTTCGTTTTTATCAGAGTTTTGGAAAAAGTTTTGAAAAACTTTGGTCAATGCGATGAATTAAGGCACAGAGAAGTAGGCAGACTTCATGGCATTTTGTTTTTGTTTTTTCGTTTTTCTGTTTATTGAAAGAGACTATGACTCAGCAATGACAACAAACTTTTGACAACATGCTCAAAAGAAAATGACAAAGAGGACCTAGACAGGACAGAAATGTCTAGGTTAGCACTATCGAAATCAACAGACTCTGACTCATTAGGCTGACTCAAGTCTGATCCCAACTTTACAAACTTGGTGGAATCAAACTTACACTTAATACTCAGTTCAGAACTCAAAATAAAACCATTCTCAAATTTCCAGTCAACGTGTGGGCCATCCGCAATATTCAAAATAAAACCCGTCCAATCAACAGGTGGTCACTCCCCAATCACAGAGATGGTCGGATACCCTACAAGTTCTATTTATTACGATGGTCACTTTGTGGGATATCGAAGTTTTTTTTGTTTTTAATTTTTTTTTTATTTTATGTTTTTGTTTTTTTTTTTTTTTTGAAGTAGTGGTGCTAAATTAAACATCCTGAACCACTCATTCGAATGTGAGAATCCCTGTATAGATCCAATACATTACACATAAAGCAGAAAAGAGAACAAACACCCCTAAAGAGGGTAGGGTTATCCTATCCTAGCTTGGAATGATCTAGGGTTTCACTATTCACACAAACGGTATCATACATCCTAGAAATGGGAAAGCATCATCTCCTAATTTGAAAGGTACTATAGCTCACTATATGTACAAGGTTGGCTCTACTTTAGGGGTTGAAGCCAAGGTGACGTTACCAAAGTGTCCTTTGGGTCATAACCAATGAAGATCTTTAGGAAATCAGAAGAGTCAACATAGCCTCTCTTCAAAGTCTGAGAACCTTCAGATCTCAAAAGGTTATAACATAAGGCCTCCAAAGTAACGTAGAGATAGGTGTAGTGTCACAAAAAGTATGCATGTGCTCCCACCAGTATCTGGGCAACACAGGAACTTTAAGTGCACCAATGCATGCAATGCAATAAACATATAATTGAAAATAAAAGTCATATCATGGAGTTCGAGTCAAGGTTTCATAAATCCCCAGCAGAGTCGCCAGAAACTATAACATGCCCGGGCGGTACCCGCGCGCGTTAAACAGTTCGGACTCCCGAGATCTCTTTGATCTAGTCTCACGAGTGCAATGTGAAACGTAGACGAGAGTCCAGATTTGAAAACTTTTATTGAAAATCCATTTTATTGCAATTTTGTCAAAAATGGACTGCATCATCAGATCTCAGAGTCGCCACCTAATATTTTGGGAAATTAGGAAACCCATGACTCAGTGCCAAGGCCACTGTTCATCGTAACCAAGGATGCTTGGCTCGGAACCTTAGGTATAAGAGGGGAAGGTCAATAATGAGCACCCCCGCTCACCCGATCAAAAGATCGGCCTCTACTAAACCATGATATGAATTTTATTTTCTTTATATGTTTATGTTCTAATTATTTTAGTAAATCCTAAAATTTACTATGTGAAACATACAAGGTATAGACTAGTTTGCTCAAATTGGAACAATTCAATTTCATGTTTGTTTGTCGAAAAGGGTTTGAATTTGCCACTTGACAAAGTGGGCTTAAAGTTTGTGAATTTGCCACTACAAAGTGGGCTTAAAACGTACAGTCGTTGAATCATTCCAATTAAAGCAACAAGCCTTCATCCACAGGCATTCAAACAGTTTATCATTTAAGCAATTAGTCTCATGGTAGAATGCTAACACATGGTAAGAAAAACACACACAAATGGGATGCTAAAGCATAAAAAACTCACAGAGATATCGACGTCCCTCAAACAGCTACAAAACAAAGTTAGTAAAATATACATGATCTTATATACAGAATCCTAATGCAATTCACTCATGAGATGCACTAAAGATTCGGCTTCTAAAATATGGCATGTGAATTATCTCAAAAACATGGGGTAGCACATAGAATCACATAAGAATTGATGAAATCTACAAATAGAAATTTAGCCGAATCTTAATGCATGAGACGTGAATGTAAAGCATGGATATGCATGGCATGTGATGGGTCATTGAACATACCAAAATTAAATACTAAACTACACCATATTCTTTCAGAATAATGGCAAGTCCAGGTATCGATCTACAGGGACTATTGTGAAATTAAACTAATTTAATTGTCAAATTCCTAAATTAATTTTGATAAAAAGATTGGTTGTTTATAACCTAATTTAATAACGAATAAATTAAACTAAGGAATTAAATTATCAATAATAATTGAAATTGGGTTTACTGAATTGGGGAAAAATCCTAAGGTAGAGAATTCACCACTAACCACATAATCAAGGTTTCCAATTGAAATCAATTATGCTATGGTTTGAACGGATTAATGTTTCGCAACTACAAGCTCGAAGCATTTGACAAGAAGATCATCACATTCAATGTACGAGCACGAACCATCTCAAGTAATATGAATCGTTCACTCTAAACTAAGGTAGTGATACGACTAGTTCCTCGTAGCATGGTTCGTCTCATACCTTGAATGTGAAAGAATAGAAAACACATGTATGGATAACATTCAACAATCACAGAAAGTCAAATATTCGAAGGAATAATGAAAATTATATAAAAGAAACTTCTAAAACACCATACAAATGTTTAAACCTTTACATAATTTAAAATCAAAAAGAAAACTAAATAATTACATGGCTAGGGTTTCATCAAAACCCTAGAAAAGGAGACTAGCCACTCATGGAGGAGTGGGAGGAGGTAGATGGAGAAGGAATCACCATGGGAGACATCTTTGAAGCTTCTTGTTCCTTTGTCTTTCCCAAACCCTAGCCTCTCTCTTTAGGTCAAAACAATTTCAGAACCCTAGAAAAGCCTTTTCCTTTTCTTTTTATACTTCTACTCACTTCCAAACAGGTTTAAAACATCGGTTTGACTTTTCCAGAAAAAGTCAACTCTGTCCAAATTTTGTCTTTTTGCCCACTTTATGCTCCGACAATGTACAACCTGATTGACATTCAACACACATAAAGTATACGGTTTGACCAGCAAGTGAAGTTAAGAGATTCTAATTAACGGCCTCAATGATGTACATTTCGGCCTTAATCACATCCCCCAACTTACTACTTGCTAGTCCTCAAGCAAGTAAAATAAAATTAAATTAAACAAAATTTATCTATTTCCTCTTTCGTGGGAAAACGGTTGCATTTAGCATATGCAACAAGCCTTTAAACCACAAGGTTACCCCAAGTGGACGAGTAAAGTCTCGTGAGGGTTTTCAGAAATGATACCCACAAACATTAACATATTCATATATACTTAATAACAAATGACCACACTACTCCACCTAACAATCAACTTATGTGTCACTAGAGTGTGATATTGAGATATAATGAGTCATTAAAAACACAGTGAACAAGCATGAAGGAACATATTGAGTCAAAACCACAATTCAGTTAATACAAAAGTAAAGTTCCCTATACTTGTGCATACTAGTAGACAAGTCATGAGTACCCTCGGTGTAAAGTGCAATCTCCATATGAGTTAACTGTTCACTATAATAGCCCAGTGTAACTCATAATAACACCCAACATATACAGAAAAACTAACGTATTGCAGTCAAGATTCTCAGAAGTTTGTTTTTTTTTTTTTTTTTTTTTTTTTTTTTTTTTTTTTATTATGATTGTGCAATATCCTGATCCATTAAACTTTCTAATCAACCCATGTAACAAGTTTTGGGCCAATGACTCCCAAACCAAACGGTTTTAGGGCATTAGGTGTAAAGACACCCCTACGGGCTTAATAACTCGAATCGAAAAGGCTATGAATCCGAACAAGTCATTCTTCTTATTTTTCCTTAACTGTGCAATGTCCAAGTCCCTTAAGCTTTCTAATTAACCCATATAGCATGTTTTGGGCCAATGACTCCCAAACCAGACGGTTTTAGGGCATTAGGTGTAGAGACACCCCTACGGGCTTAATAACTCGAGTTAAAAAGGCTATGAACTCAAACAAGTCAAGTGTTTTTTTTTTTTTAAGAATCTTGGCTCCTCATTTATTCTTTTCTGCAACTCTAGCTATTATCAATGATGTACACCATGGATTATAATAAAAAGATCACCGCTATGATAGTGTGTTCATGTGAATTAAGGCATATTCATGACAAATGTACTAAAACCACAAACACAGACAACTCTCATCGTGCAAACATCGCATGCAAGTATCTACCTAATAAACCATTTTTATACAAGTCTACTATGCTCTCCAATAAACATATGCAAAAATCATCACCCTACTAGCAAAAAATCACATTAAGTGAAGTAATGCAATCAAGTGAAACAGGTATAAGCATGAATTATGAGCTAAATAAAAATGCACAAAAGAAAATATAACCATCATCCCCCAACTTGAATATGACATTGTCCTCAATGGAAAAGTAAAGAGAAATGAGAGAAAATTACCAGAAATGTAGGTGCAGATCCAGGTAGGCAGAGAGTAATAGAGACACACTCACATTTTTTTTTTTTGTAAATAAAAACGAAAATAATTAAATAAATGAATAAAAATGACCTTAAATTAAATTAAATAAATTGTAAACTAAACTAAGTTAAACTACTTATTAATAGAAGAGATGAAAAGAAAAGAAAAGAAAATAAAAATAAAAACTAAACTACTTATTAATTAAACGAACAATTACAGTATAGAAGAAAAATAAAAATAACATCACTAACTACATAAGTATAATAAAAATAAAAATAAAACCAAAATCTACTAACTAATTAAACTAACCAGAATCACTACGAAGCAATTTAAACTAAACAAATATAGCAGAATTAAAAAAAAACTAAATTAAGATTAATGTTAGCACCATGATTTCTGAAGTTTTTTTTTTCCTTGCAAAATAGAAAATAGAAAATTAAAAATAAAATAAATAAAATTCGAAATTTTTTTTTAATAAAAAATTATAAATAAAATAATTGTATATTTATTTATTTAGTTTTAAAATTATTTATGTATTTATTTACTTAAATAAATTAAAATAAAAAAAATAAAACAAAACCTAACATTTAAAAAAAAAAAAAAAAAGATTTGGCCGCACTTGCGGCGCACCTACTTTAATAGCAGAGTGCAACGTCTCAATCTCACAAATTGCCCAATTTCCCGCACGTGCGGGGCCAGGCCGCACGTGCGGCGATTTGCACCCCTCACGCAAATTTTTTTTTTTTTTGTTTTAAACGTCGTCCCGCACGTGCGAAGCCCAAGCCGCACATGCGGCTTGGTTGAGGTTCTCCAGCCCGCACCTGCTTTTAAAGCAGGGGCAATTTGTTCAAAGTCAATTTTTTTGTTTTAATATTTTAAAATTGTATTTGTTTACAATTGAACATGTATAACAACAAAAAAAAATTTAATTTTTTAAAATTTTTTTTTTTAAAATTGAACAAGTATAACTCCCCTCCCTTTTTTTTTAAACACAGAAAATAAACATGAAAGCATGTTTTTTTTTTTTAACTAACTCTCAGCACCTAACAAAAGGCACCAGAGTTATGGCATAAAGTTGCCACTTCAGAATCCCCTAGGTAATAAAACCCAGCGTAATTTATAGCCTTCGGGCTAGTACAACCCAAATATACTTAACCATTTCTACCTTCAATTGACATCCGAAATAAATATAGCACATAAGAATATAACGGAATGCCCACTAAAGGTATAATCTTCACGCGAAAATCACGGGTACTACTTTTCTCCCTAACTGTGTTTGTAACTTTCCCTATTCTCCAACAGGGTGATAGATTAGGTTGATTCGGTATCCAGAATCGATGTGCATAAAGCTACCTCAACCTATGGGGCTGCCATACAGAGTTCAAGCCGAGGTAGTTTTGAAGCAATCTCCACACCCCTGGGTATTTAAACCAGACTCTAGTCTCGGAAATCCCAAACCTTTGTGTTCTAGGCTTTGCCATTCGAACTCTAGTTTCCACCGTCTCAGTTGGTCTCCTAGGAACTCACTACACAACACGGTTAGGTGGCTATACCAGACCGTCAGATGCCGTTTGGGCACGGCTAACACTAAAGGAATTACACCTTTAGAGGATTTAAAGTCTCCTAGACGCAAATAAAGCATAACGAGAATAAAGAAAAACAGAATAGCATAGAAGGGAAAGAAAAGAAAATAAGAAATCAATCTATCAATCATAATAAAATGGGTCCATCAAACCCCTGGGTAAAGGAAAATGATCATTTCTAGTCGAGGAATTTAGTCTCCTATAATCAATGCACACTCGCCACCCAGTAGTGGTTTGTGTAGGGACTAACTCTCCTCCCTCATTCTCAATAACGGTGATGCCCGATTTCTTGGGCACCACTTGTGTGGGACTCACCCACTTGCTATCTGAGATGGGGTATATAATACCCGCATCCAACAATTTTAATACCTCCTCAACTGACACATCAATATCAAATTTTTCAAACCCAAAATGAGCTAGACAAGCCTCTAAAGGGTCTCTACAAGAATGGAGGGCAAAGCCTCCTCCACAATCTCATCCACAACATCCACTAATAAGCACTCCTCTCTCTCATGAGGTTGTTGGGATGCTTGGAAAATATTAAGTTTCACTTGCATGTTGCCAAATGAAACTTCCATAACCCCGGTCCGACAATTGATGCATGCATTGGCCATAGCCAAGAAAGGTCGACCTAAGATCACCTAGATTTGTTTCTTAGAACTGGCTACTAGTTCCATATCTAACACCAAAAAGTCAACAGGGAAGTAGAACCTATCAACCTTAACTAGCACATCCTCAATCATGCCACGTGGCACTCTGAGGGCCGGTCAGCCAATTGAAGAGTGATAGTAGTGGGCTTCAACTCGCCAAGCCCAAATTCCTCGTACACAGAGTACGGCAATAAATTGACACTAGCCCCTAAATCTAATAAGGCCCTATCAATGAAATGGTCCCCTATAATGCATGCAATGGTTGGGGCACCCGGGTCCTTAAGCTTAGGAGGTGTGTCATTCAACAAGATGGAGCTTACTTGCTCCGTGAGTAGGACCTTTTGGGACACATGTGTCCTAGATTTACGCTTTTGCGTACAAAGGTCGTTCAGAAATTTGGCATATGATGGTACTTGCTTAATCACCTCCAATAAGGGGAGGTTGATTTTTATCTGTTTAAGACATCCATCACTGCCTCCATAGATGCCGCCTTCTTATTAAAAGGGGACGGTGTATCAAGGCATTGGGGAAAGGGTGCCTTAGGCACATATGAAGTGCTAGGGACTAAATCATCATTCTTAAGTGTTTCCCCCTCACCCTTGCTCTCATTAGGTGTACCCCCGTGGTCACCCTTCTTAACTCTAGTTGCATCTGGCGCAACTGACTGAGGCTCTAACTCCCTACCACTTCTCAAAGCAACCACCGCCTGCACTTGCTCATGTTGCTTACCATTCCCACCCGAACTCTCTGCCCCTATTGTCCCTTAGGGTTGGCCACAGTTTGACTTGGTAATTTTCCCTTCATCTCTTCGATTCATGTTGTTAGCCATTTGACCAATTGGGTCTCTATCTTGGCAATAGAGTGATTGTGGGAGTGAACTATCGTGCTAACCCCTTAAGTTCTAAGAGAACTTCCAACACCTGAGTCTCAAAGGCAGAGTTGCCCTGAGGAACAGGCGGGGTTGTGGTTGCCGTACGGTTGTGGGGGTCGATAAGGTTGCGGTGGTTGGTAGATGATGGTTGGCAAAATTATTGAAATTCTGCCTTGGTGGTGGAGGATTGTAAGAAGTGCCTTGTGAAGGGGGTCTCCATGAGAAATTAGGGTGATTTCTCCATCCCCGATTATATGTGTTGGAGTATGGGTCATTACCCGGTTGGAGAATCCTTGAGCCACATTCACATGCTCTTGGACTAACTCCAGAAATTGTGATGCCGAAGGGCACTCACTCAAGTCATGAGCAGGGCTCGCACATATAACACATGCCTCACGGAATTGAGGCTAATCTTGCTGGGTAGGGGCATGTCCCGTAGCTAATAAGTGGTCTATCTTGCGGATAGTGCCTCTACTTGTTGGGCTAACTCTAGTTTTGCCCGACCTCATAAATGCCCCCCCCCTCTTTTCGGGGCTCCAACTACGGTTGCCGGGCTGCGGAGGCATAGTGAAGGAATTATCACTTAAGTTCTCAAACAATTGCCATGCCTCGGCATCATTTTTAGACATAAATGTCCCACCACAGGACGAATCCACCATTTGGCGGTGCGGCTCAGTTAAGCCATAATAAAATGTTTGAATAAGTTGCCAATCAGGCACTTGGTGGTGGGGACACTATTAGAGAAGGTCTCTAAGTCTTTCCCACGTCTCATGGAATTGCTTGCCATCCATTTGAGCAAAGTTTGTGATGGCTCGCCTAAGTTGGTTGGTTTTACCTATGGGAAAGTACTTCTCCAAAAACCGTTGCTGTAATTGGTCCCAAGTTGTGATTGAATTAGCAGGTAAAGAATTTAGCCAGTGTTTGGATTTTATCCTTTAACGAGAATGGAAACAATCGCAACATTAAGGCTTCATTTGTGAAATTCTGGATCCTCACTGTCGAGCAAATTTCCAGAAATTCATTCAAATGCTTATAAGGATCATCATGAGTTAGTCCATGGAATGATGGGAGCATTTCTATGGTGCTGGACTTAATCTCATAATGAGCAGCAGTGGTGTTGGGTAATTGGATGCATGATGGTGATGTATATGCAGTGGGTGTAAAATAATCCTTAAGGGTCCGGTTAGGCACATTCGGGACATTAGGATCTGCCATCTCTAATGGCTCAATGTATGAATATGAATATTCAAGCCTAGGAACACGGGCAGAGGCCCTAAGTCTCCTAAGGGTCCTTTCTAGTTCAAGGTCCAAACTCCACAATTCAGGGCGACAAGAACGACGCCCGTGCATACACTACCCACACACACACAATAAGTTCGACTCGGTGCACTAAGTTACGAAAGCAGAATACTAAAAGAGAAATACTCACAGCGGTTTAACGAAAACGCTTTACTCGTCTTGCGGATGCTTGGTGTGTAGACATTGTCTCCAACCCCCAATTGAGCTTTGACTTTCGTTTTAGCACTTTGGTGCTTTGCTTGTGAGTGTTTGCTTCTGTTTACTCACTTTAGTACTGCGATTTTTTTTTTTTTTAGCTTGGCTGCGCTCCACTTGCACTTCAATGATAGCTCCAATTTCAAACGCTCTGCACACTTAGCAACACCAAAAGCATAAAGTCCTAAACTAAAAATTAAAGTAAGAATGTAACTTTAAATTAACTAATTTCGCCAGAAGTCCCCAGCAACGGCGCCAAAATTTGATGGGTCGTTGAACACACCAAAAAATAAACTAAAACTACCACCATATTCTTTCAGAATAATGGCAAGTCCAGGTATCGATCCACAGGGACTATTGTGAAATTAAACTAATTTAATTGTCAAATTCCTAAATTAATTTTGATAAAAAGATTGGTTGTTTATAACCTAATTTAATAACGAATAAATTAAACTAAGGAATTAAATTATCAAAATAATTGAAATTGGGTTTACTGAATTGGGGAAAAATCCTAGGGTAGAGAATTCACCACTAACCACATAATTAGGGTTTCCAATTGAAATCAATTATGCTATGGTTTGAACGGATTAATGTTTCGCAACTACAAGCTTGAAGCATTTGACAAGAAGATCATCATATTCAATGTACGAGCATGAACCATCTCAAGTAATACGAATCGTTCACTCTAAACTAAGGTAGTGATACGACTCGTTCCTCGTAACATGGTTCGTTTCATACCTTGAATGTGAAGGAATAGAAAACACATGTATGGATGACATTCAACAATCACAGAAAGTCAAATATTCGAAGGAATAATGAAAATTATATAAAAGAAACTTCTAAAACACCATACAAATGTTCAAACCGTTACATAATTTAAAATAAAAAAGAAAACTAAATAATTACATGGCTAGGGTTTCATCAAAACCCTAGAAAAGGAGACTAGCCACTTATGGAGGAGTGGGAGGAGGTAAATGGAGAAGGAATCACCATGGGAAACATCTTTGAAGCTTCTTGTTCCTTTCTCTTTCCCAAACCCTAGCCTCTCTCTTTAGGTCAAAACAATTTCAGAACCCTAGAAAAGCCTTTTCCTTTTCTTTTTATACTTCTACTCACTTCCAAACAGGTTTAAAAAATATCGGTTTGACTTTTCCAGAAAAAGTCAACTCTGTCCAAATTTTGTCTTTTTGCCCACTTTATGCTCCGACGATGTACAACCTGATTGACATTCAACACACATAAAGTATACGGTTTGACCAGCAAGTGAAGTTAAGAGATTCTAATTAACGGCCTCAATGATGTACATTTCGGCCTTAATCAGCATGTCAGATATATACATATGTACAGCTAGGGAAAGCGAGTAAAGAATGGGATAGAAAGAAGCGGGGTGGGGGATTATTACAATACTTTGAATATTACAGATCCAAGGGAGGTGAATAAAAAAAATCCTCACAAACACTCAAAATAAAAAAAATAAAATAAAATAAAGAACTGTCTTCAATCCAACAGGTCTGCACACCTTAGCGTACTCATCATCTCACTGGAGGCCCACATAGTAGTATCTGATCAACATGTTAGATCCACATGTCTTTCATCCCAACCATCAAGTAAATTACATTTTTCAACGCCCAACTATACTCGGAATGAACCAGCAAGCAAAGCATATAAGATGGAAAGATTCATGCAAAACATGAATCTGCACTGCTTCATTCCTTAACGGAACAAATTTTAGCACAAAAATGAGGGGGATGAGTTGGAGTTTGGAGGTTGAAAAATAAGAAGCAGTGGACAAAATGGGGATTTCTGGTAATGTTGGGACAACTTGTCCAGGAAGATGATGAAGAGAGCAATGGAATAACAGATTTGTACAAGTAGATGATGATGATCATAATGAAGATAGAGAGTGGAGTCTATGGAGCAAGGACTGAGAGAGTGTCACCATGGATAGCTAGAGAGAGAGAGAGAGCTGATCAGAAGCTTGCTGCCATGGTTGCGCGTGGTGTTGAGGTTCGTGTTGATCGATGCTTCGCGGTGGTGCTGGCTTGGTGCAGAGGTGGTGGCTCGGTGCAGAGAGAGAGAGTTGATCAGAAGCTGAAGCAGAGCCATGGTCAGTGAGAAGGGAAATAGAGCTGTCTGCCGAGAGAGCTTCGGCTGTGCATGTTTTTGTTTTAGTTCAGATCATTGTCCAACCCGAGAGAGAGAGTGCATGTGTTGAGAGAGAGAATGCATGTGTATCTTTTTTTTACTCTCAAATCTGCCGAGAAAGAGAGATAGCCATGTGTGTATGGTGTGTGAATGGTGTGTGTTCCATGTATCTGGTGTGTGCGTGTGTGCTGTGTGTAGCTCTCAGTTGTGTGTGTGTATGAGTGTGTGCATGGGTGGTGTGGTGTATGAAGTGTGTGGGTGATGAGTGTGTGGCCTCTCTCTCTAAACCCGTGTGTGTGTGTTCAGTGGTGAATGGGTGTGTTGAGTGGTGTTGTGCATGTGTGTTGGGATGGCAGTGGTGGTGTGGTGAGAGTGTGTGTTGTGCATGTGTGTGGTGTGTTGCTGCCGTGAGTGTGTGTGCAGTGTGTATGTGTGGAGAGAGAGACCCGGCTAGAGAGAGATGAGAGTGAGAGCCTCTTTTTTTTGCATGTGTTGTCCTCTCCCCCCTTTTCAATCTCAGATTATCCCCCCTCAAATAATACACCACTTACTCCCTATTATCTGTCCCCCTCTCTTTTTAATATTTTCCAACTTTCACCTGCTTTCTTCTCTTTTTTTCTTTGACTCTTTTCCATCTACTTTGAACCCCACCCCACCGAATTAACATACATAAAGCAAACCAACTCCTCTTCTTTCTACAAAAATATTCCCTATATTTCTCTTTTGAAAATCATTGTCCACCACCACCCCTTGTTTTTTTTTTTTTTTGTTTTAGCTGTCTACTCTCTCCACCATAATAATTCTCCACCCACTCTTCTACCGAAAACACAACCCATCATTCTGACCATTTTTTATTTTTCATTTTATTTATTATTTTCTATTTTTCAAAATTAGCTAAAATGTACCACTTTATATAACACCACCTAAAAATATGTACACACATAAAATTATAAAATACTACAAATTAATAATTTGGCTAAAATAGGTGAGGTTTGGGATTAAAACTTCAATCTGATTTTTTTTTGGCTGAGAAATTCATAAAATGACATATTCTAATTTACATCATGGGATATTCAAAAGAAAGTGCCCAAGTCTTAGGGCCGGTCAAAATGGGGTGTCTACAGCCGCACGTGCGGAAGGCACGCTCTGCACGTGCGAGCATGGATACCGCACGTGCGGTGGTAGGTGAGGCCGAATTTTCAGCTTTTCCTTCTCTTTGGGCTGTTTGTATCTCACTTTTGTTACACCTCTCTCTCTCTAAAAACCATGTTCTCTCCCTTCTCTCTACATTTTCTACACTAAAACAAGATCAAATCCTTGGTTTTTCTTCATCCATTAGAAATTTGTCCATAGTTTCTTCATCAAAGTTGTAGAGCCTCTTGAGAGCTACATTGTGTGCGGTGGAGATCACATTTCAACACAGTCAATTTCGGGGTTTTTCATCTCATCTTTTCAACAAACTTGAGGTAGGGAATTACTTAGAGTTATATATATGTTTTTGCAAGTTTTTGATTGATTTTTGGAGAACTCTGCTTTGTTGATTTTGAAAATGGGTTTTTGGCTTAAGAAATTGATGGTAATGTAGAAAAAGTCCATCTTTTGTTCTTTTAAAGATTTTTCTTGAAATGTTGAACCATATGAGTTGAGATTGAGCTATTTAATGAGGTTTTGTAAAGGGATGAGGAAATGCTGGGGGTTTTGTGAAAAACCTAGAAATTGGGGGTTTTGGAAATAATGTGGGGATTAATTGATTTTTCTTGAATTAAATGAAAAGAGTGAGTGAGAAATTCATATTGTTGTTGTAAAATGTGACAACTTCTTGATAAATGAGGGTTTGGAGACCTCACTTGAATTTTTTTTGGTTATATGCATATACATATGTAGTTATGAAATAGCACATGGTTGAGTTCCATGATATATGAGAATTGTTGGGAATGGAAGTTATTGTCCAAACATTTGCTATTGTTTTTTTTTGGGGGTAAGTACATTTGCTATAGTTTTGAAATGGTTAAAATGATGGAAGTATATGAATTGTGGGTTCATTGTTATATATATTGATAAATGATAGCAACTTTTGGCCATCGATTGGAATGGCATTGAAAAGAGGAAATGGAAGTCATGAACTTATGAAATTTTTATTGAAATTTTCGTTGAAAGTAGAGAAACATGATGTAGTATAAATAATTGTTGCATTGGCTCTTCTAAAACCTTGCATGTCATGATCATTGATTTGAAATTTGGAACTTTCACTGAGAATGAAATATTGTGAAATGAAACCATGGAAATGTTTATGGGATAAATACATTGGTAAGTCCGGATAGGGGGTGTAGATGGAATTGATTAAGTTGGTCTGAGTGTCCGGGGTGAAAGACCGAAAACACTTCCAGAGGAGGTACCACTTCCCTTCCGGTTAGCAACCGGTAAAGTGAGGTTTTTGGTAGTGCTTGATAAGCCTACTTGCAGACACCAACCTAAGGATTACTTGAGTCCAATTTACCGCCCCATTGAATAAAATTGTAATTTCTAAATTGGGGAGATTTCAAACTATTGTTGAACATAGTGACTTTCAAAAAGGCATGTAAAGAAATTCCTTTTTTCTTTAAATTGGCATTGCATGGCATTTGCATCTAATACTGGAAATCTTGCATAAATGTATATACTTTGTTAAGGATTCTCTACGGGGCTTTATGCTCACCCCTTTGGGATTTTGGTACAGGAAATGATGTGGTGATCCCGTCGAGTTGAGGGCGTGAACATATTTTGTGAAGAGTAAATAACTCTCTGTTTTGTTGTGATTTATTTTGCTAGCCAAGGGCTATTCATGTATGGGTCCGAGAGGCCACTCTTGTGTAATCGGGCTTAAGCCTTGGAAATTGTAAACCCATGAGGGCATTTTATTTATTTTGGAATTTGATGCTCTACATGCTATAGATTCATATGTTTTCATACCGTTGAATGTATAATTCGCATGTAAAACTTTTGTATACACTTTATTGATTAATGATGAAAAGGGTTGGAGATCTATCTTTATTCCTTAATGAATGTGGGTTAATGTACCTAATTTGTGTTGGGTTATTTCGGGGTGTTACACGAACCGTCTACTTCGTAGGTCCACAATAAAAGTTATCCATGCAAAAAAATTAATTTCATTGGATATTTGTAAACACATGAACAAATCACATTATGTTTTACAAATTAAACGGCAAATGTGATTGTAAAGTTAACTTATTTATTTTATAAAATAAAATATGATTTATTCTCGTATTTATAATTATTTAACGCAACTAATTTTTTATATAAATAATTTTTACTATAATACATACAAAATAAACGATTCAAGTCATTAATGTATGCGTGGATTAGAATTCACAAAAATAAAATACATAGGGAGATGAAATATTGAGTATATCTTGTCCTAATTTAAACACTGAGACCCTGCCATATTTGTTTAACTTTTTTTTGGGGGAAGGGAAAATTTACATGTCAGTGAAACTTTCAAAAATTATTTACAATTTGATAAAAAAAATTATACTTTTACTTTGTAATATTTATAAATTTTTACTAATTTAAATATATTTTGGGCGATGCACCAATAAATCCCAAATTAATAACTTATACACTATTTAGTCTTAAAAGTTTTCTTATAGACTGAAAGGTCCCATTATAGGGAAATTGACTATAAAGGGCATATACATCAAACAAAAACATCAAGAACATCAAACATTAACAAAACATCATCAAACATCACCAACATTAATCATCAACGTATGAACATCAAATATTAACAAAACATCAGAACATCAAACATTAACAAAAACATCAAGAACATCAAACATTAACAAAACATCATCAAACATCAAACATCACCAACATTAATCATCAACGCATGAACATCAAACATTATTATAACATCAAGAACATCAAACATTAACAAAAACATCAAGAATATCAAATATTAACAAAATATCACCAAACATCAAACATCACCAACATAATCATCAACACATGAACATCAAACATTATTATAACATCAAGAATATCAAACATTAACAAAAACATGAAGAACATCAAATATTAACAAAACATCATCAAACATCAAACATCACCAACATTAATCATCAACGTATGAACATCAAACATTCCGGACCAACAATATCAACAAAAAAATTGAATTTCAAGGCCTAATCGAACCCCAAACATTGTTCTTCAAACATTGAACATCTCCACTATCAAACATCAAACATCAGGGCCTAATCGAACATCAAACATTGAACATCAAACATTGTTCTTCAGACTCCCATTTTTCAGATCACATCTTCCATCACCAACATTAATCATCTACATATGAACATCAAACATTCATGACTCCACTAGACAGTGAAAAAGTGTTTTGCTTGATATGATCTGACAGCATTACCTAATTTTTCCACAAATAAATTGAAGAAAAGTTATACCCAGATCATACAAGGCCTATACAACACCAAAGGGTGGAAGAAAACCCCAATCAATCTTCAAAAAAATATACTAAACATATATAAATCTACATAATTATATCCTTACAAACCAATCGAGCAATCGCAAAGAACCACCAGCGCTGCCACCGTCGGTTCCCGGCCTCCGCCGTAGAAACCCTAGAAGTAGATTATATGCGTTATATGTATAGGCGGTGGATTTAGGGTTTTTATGGAGGCTTTGTGTTTTGATCCACCGCAACAGCCTCGTCTCGGTCCCAAATTCACAAACCCAATCAACGTCCAAACCAACGTCCGAACCGGCCATTGATGATGTTGATGATGGCGACGATGAAGCTTGATGATGGCAATGATTTTTGATGGAGGCTCTATTTTTTACTCCGCCACAACAGCCTCGTCTCGTCCCCAAATACACAAACCCAATCACATTGAACATCAAACATTCTTGTCCAACAACATCAACTACAAATCACAGTGTGTATCTCTCTTCTCTTCCTCTACTTGTGCTTCCATTTCCATACACGTTTGTCTGAAATCTCCACCTCTTTCCTCTAATATTTCCCAGAAATTCAAAGTCCAATTCGTCGTGTGTTTTCTCAAATATATCTCCATTCGACGTCTGTACAAAATAAATAAATAAAATTTATAGTTATATGATCATGATCATGATCATGATTCATGATAATAAAAAAACCATTATGAGAGAACAAGTTTTTTTTAAAAAAAAAAATGAGACAAAAAGGGTAACAAATTGGGTAGATCTCTGGTTTTCTTACGGAACCGATCGGAAGATGAGTCCGATGACAGAGCCGAATCGGACGATGCGGCCGCGGCGGCAGAGCCCTGTTTTGGCTGCGGATCGGCAAGGAATCATGAATCGGGCGAGTTACAGTTCCCTTTTGAAATGGGCAGCGGGGTGGAAGGTGAGCTTGCCTTGACATGGTTGACTAAACTACCTGGTAGGCATTAGGGCTTCTTACAAATATTGAAAATTTATCTCCTGTTAGCCTCTTCCATGGATGACAATTGAAAATTTATCTCCGGTTATCTCGCCGTAGACATCGAAGTGGTCTCTGATGATAGATGTAAACAAATGTTGTGATGCTCACAACGTTGAATGTTGTGCTGGATGTTGATGATGGACGTTCACAACGTTGAATGTTGTGATGTAAAAAAATTGATTAGTTTTTATGATGTCGCAGATTTTTAGGAAACAAATATTCTATAAAAGGGGTGTTATTGTAACTTGTAAAATAATAAAAATTCAATAAATAACATTTCAAAATAAAATGGGACTAAATGGAGCATAAGAAAACTTTTAGGACTAAATGGTTCAACTTTTTAGAAAATAGGATTTATGGATAAATTTTCCATATATTTTATCAAATACTCACTGATCTGAAATTAACTCTTTTTTTTTTTTTTTTAATTATCTCACTATTCAACGATTCCCCATAAAATAAGCCTTGACCTCAATAAAGTTATGCTTCTTGAAGTTCACTTTCCAAAACTGACTGATTTAGGGTTAACTTGAAAACTTAACTAAAAATTAATTTTCGACTTTTAATTTATTTTGAATCACATTAGCTCTTTATTTTTTTTATTTTACATTTCTTTAAAAAAAATTAAAAAAGTCACAAAATTAACTTTTAATCAACTTTCTAAAATAATTCTAGTTGTCATTTGACAAAAAAAAAAATTAATTGGCTTTTTAGAGTTAGAATTTTTTTTAACTTGGGATTAAAAAATTTGTTTGGATTATTTTTTTTTACTAGAAAAATAAAATAATTATATTTTAAATATGATATTTTATTTTATTAATTTTTAATTTATTTTATTTTTTAATGACTAATTTAACTCTAATCATTATTGTCAAACGAAACCTAATCTCTATTGGTCAATGTGGGGGCACATCCAGCCTCCTTTTTTTCGAATAAATTACTAATAAATCCTAATAATTAGATTTAATTCTCATTAAGTCTTATTGAAAATAAGTCTTGACAAAATTGTCGCTAAAAATTGACGATTAGTGACTTTTTTTGTCATGATTTTTATAAATTGTCACTAAAACTTACAATTAGTGACTTTTTTATAACAAATTTTTCCCATAAGACCTATTAGATAATGGGAAAAATTAGTCTAAGATCCCTCTCCCATATTTAGTAATGGAAGAGATCCACAATATTATTTTATGATGTCTAAGGTCCCTCAACCCCCACACTCATATATTACAGAGAAATTTCTCAAATCAAACCTCATTCTCTCTCTCTCTCTCTCTCTAAACTCTCTTCCTCTGTTCAATCAAAGAGAAATGAATTGCTATTGCATTTATACCTGAGAGAGCGAGTGACTAGGTTTATGAATCCAGATTTCTCATTATCACTGCAAATCAAAACAATGCAAACTCAGATCTATTGTGTTCTAGTGCGATATCGAACACTGAAAGCCTTAGAATGAAACAGAAAAAAAAAATGAAGAAGATTGCGAAGAAGTAAGTAGAGTAACCTGATTTGAGAGAGGCCAGCTACAGCGGATTGGAGCTTGGAGAGCTTCTCGAAATCTGCGGCGCTCAAAGTGGCAGCAACCATTTCAGACTAAAACAGAGCTCCGATCTATAGAGAGAATTACTATGTCCAGGGGTGAAGATGGGGTGATCAAATTGAAGGATCAGTCAGGTTCAGAGGTTGAAATGAGTATGCTTTGTCCGTTTGATTTGGGCTGTCAAAAGTTCCAAAACTATTTTTGCATTGTTGTCTAAAAATTGGGGTTACAGTACTTTAGATGAAATCTGGGTGTAGTTTTCGAGTTGGGTTTTTGTGTTCTGGAAAATGCTGGGTTTCTGTGAATGATCCTTTTGACTGAGGGTTTTGTTGGCTTTGTTTGGCAAATTGTTGTCTTACAGGTTTTATCTATTACTCAAATTTCTGATCTGTACTGATTTGTACATATATACTTAGATGTATGTTCTCTCTGTGTGTCTTTTCTGTATTTTTTGGGAATTTCTCAGAATTTCTCTGGGTTGAGAGAATTTCTGTAGAAAGGTTTGTCTGGGAATTTCTCTGGGTTGGGGAATTTCTCTAGTTATCTGTCTATGAGCGTGTTCTGGTTAGCTCCTCAGTTCATCATTCTTGGGATTGGAGATGGGTTTACACTTGTTGGCCTACAAGAGTACTTCTATGATCAAGTTCCAGATTCAATGAATTTGTGTGTGTACGTGTGGTATATATATGGTGTGTGTTTGGACTAGTGAACTGAATTTTTTTTTCATTTGAACTGAATTTTCTCTAGGTTGAAACCAGAGAGATTCTCTGGTTTTTGAACTGAATTTTCTCTGGGTTCGTCCAGAGAAATTCTTTGATTTCAAGCTGGAACCTGGAATGCTTAATTTGTATAAAACCCAATGTTTGTGAAATCAAATTTTGAAACCCTCTTGTTAAGAAGGAGAGCAATATTGATGTTGTTCGATTTCATCTCTTATTCTCTCTAGAGATTCTCATCAATTTTTCTGGAGAGAATTTCTCTGGAAAAGGCTAGAGAAATTCCCATAATTTACTTGACACCAAGAATGAAGGCAAGCAAAGCAGCAAATCACAGAGTTATTTGTGAGAAAATTAGAGAAAATTCAATCCTAGAGAAATTTCAAAACATAGAAAATCAAAAAAATTGAACAAAAATTTCTCTGGTTTGAAATTTCTCTGGATGGAAATTTTTCTGGATTGAAATTTCTCTAGACAGAATTTCTCTTGATCAATTGAGAGATCTTAGACATTATGAAAATATTAAATGTCATTTATATTATAAAGTTTTAGTACCATGGATCCTAAAAAAAAATCCTAAATAATAAATCTATTTATTATGTGTTGGAAAAAATGGTTTTTTGGTGACTTTAATTAAATATTAAAGTGGGTCCCAACCATCTTTTGTGTTGGGTCCAAGTGGGGAGAGAGGAAGAGCCTCCAGCCTTTATGGCTGGTCATAATGCACCATTAACCTTTGCAATAAAGGCAGGAGTTACAAACCCCATTAATGCTCTATTAAACTCTGTAATAAAGGCAGGAGTTACAAACCTCATTACCTCTTTCATGAAGCTAACTTCATGAGGCAATTTCTCATTCAAATCTCAATGGTTTTTGGCCATTCTATCTGTGGTGTAAAGATCTCAATGCAAAGTATCTAGACCCACTTAGACCCAACACAAAAGATGGTTGGGACCCACTTTAATATTTAATTAAAGTCACCAAAAAACCATTTTTTCCAACAATCCCCCACATGAATAAAAATTGACCGAATGACTCAACAAACGGACACCGTTCAACAATAATGACTCGGAGAGAGAGTACAACAGACTAACCCCGACATTAGAGAAGGTAGCTTTTGGCTTTGAACCTCTCCCAGTGAAAATCTATCGAGTTTACTGGCTGATCAGTGAATATGACATCTTGAACTGCTCTGCCGTTTATGTAAAATGAGACAATAGATCTCACACGGGAATTACTCCTACCACCATTCTGTTCTCACTGGTGTGCCCTGTGTGGCCCTGGACACTAGCCTGGTTCAGCGAGTGGTTTCAAAGAATCTTGGCCTCCCATTCTTCTAGAAGCGGCCCCACTTCACACTCACATAGGTGACTCTACTTGAGTATCCTGCTATACTCAGC
>JAPPVO010005865.1:0-18247 GCA_030407325.1 Camellia japonica | reverse complement strand
GAGGAACAAAGAGACGTCCATCTATAGCGCTCGACCCACCCGTTGTTAGTTTGATGATTTCTTCATCGATGCATTTCTTCAAAGCCATGGTATGGCTGATACGGTCACCAGCAAGCACTTTCAGTGAAGAAGGATCCATTGAGGAAGAGAGGGTTAATAGAGGATCGGTAGGGTTTGTGTGTTAAAAGAGCAAGTGATTTCAGAGCACAAAACAAAAGGGGCTTTTGAAGGTTTCGTGTCTGAAAAATATATTGCGTAAGTCGTTAAGTACTAAAAAGTATGAATACGAAGAGTTTCCTTCAATATTGATACTTTTGGAGGGAAAAAACACAACCCAGATTCTAAGATTAGCTTCGAAGTAGGGTATTTGGCTTCGAAGCCAAAATTTTGGCGCCAAAAATCAAACAACAACGACTTCGAAATACAGAAGTCGGCTTCGAAGCATACCACATGCTTAAAGATGCTAGAATGCTCGGGTATTGGTTTACTTCAAAGGGTTTAAAGACCTGATTGAGGGTTATTAATGAAAATAACGGCCTTCGAAGCAAAACTTAGGATTCTTCAGGGATGAGAATTACTATTCGAAGCATCAAAACCAATCGTTGGTTTTTATAAAAGGAGATTGTCTTTTAAACTAAAACAGCATAGACTGCTCTTCAAAGTAAAAGTGGTCAATTTGGAATTGATTGGCTATATCAACCATGACCATATATTGGTTATAGTTAGTTCTGAAGGGTAAGGTTGTTAAATTCAAAGCACTAATTCTAAATGATATCAGTCAGAATTGTCAACTTTACCTCATAAATTGGAAAAAGACATGTTGATTCCTTTTAGTGTTTCATTAAAAACAATTGAGTCCAGATTCAAAGGATGAGATTGTTCAATTCGAAGCTCTGAATTGGCTTTTAAAGACAAAAGGAAACAGAGTCAAGCAATGTCAAATACAGAAGAACTTTGTTTGTATTCAAGCCAAGGCAATTACATCAAGTAACCCTATCTGGGTACAAACTCGAGCTCATAAAAATAAGGAATAGAATAAATAACAAGGTCATGAAATTTAGTCCAACAATGATCAATGAATTTTGTTCTTTCTTTATTGTATCTTCTATTTCTTCTAACATTGGTTGCATGAGTTGATGTGCTCTTACTTCGTAGTAGAGCTCTTCCGCCTTTATTTCAAAGCTTCCTCTCTCGATCTTTGTTCCAATTCGTCTATGACCAAATCATCCCAGTACGCAGAATCTTGGTTCTTGAAATCATCGAATTCTTCGATGAAGTTCTCTGCTTCGTACTGGGCATGAATTCGAAGAGACGAAAGTTGATCCAAAGATTGTGTAGTGACCATAGAATTTCGATGCCAGTAGAGGAGCACCGGAAGTTGGTCCAGGAACATATGAAGTTCTGCTTGGGCGAGGGGATTAAGGACATGGCCTCTAGTCAGAATATCACAAGCCCATCGAAGGTTCTTGAGAGGGACGTCGTCCTCAAGAACATTGAAGGGCAAGTGAGAGAAAGCTGCAAGCAGAAGTTGAGCTTGTTTCCGCTCAGCTGGAGTAGGGGATGGTGGAGGTTTGTAAGGTGGAAAGACTTCATCCATGGGAAGGGCAAGCCTCAGTTTCTCTGTCCAGGAAAGAGTTGTTGGAGGAGAAGGGGTAGATGGTTCTGCTTCAGAAGATGAAGTAGACGCTTCTGTTCAGAAGATGGAGAAGAAGGTGTGGATGCTTCTATTATGGGAGATGGCATGGGAGCGGAAGGAACAAAGACATTAATATAATCAAGCCAGTCAGAAGAACAAATCTTCGCCTTTTTGGCTAAGAATGATGGGTTGTACCCTTGTGTTTCTTCCAGACGCCGGGCAGTATGCATTATCTTTGTAGGCATGGAAGAGGTATACCATGCCACAAGCAGATTCTCCTCCAAGCTACGTCGGTGGTCAATGGGCACGTAGGAGTAGACCACTGAATTTCGAGCGTAGGAAGGGAACTCCAAAGGGTCGGTGAACTCAACAAAATGATGATTGATTCGTTCTCTCAAATCATAAGTCTCAGGGGTCGACCAACTCGTCCAGCCAGAAACCCCAGAAGAGGAAGAAGTTGCAACCTCATCCCATGCAGAGATCTGCGAAGAAGGGTTTCCCAAGTCCATATTTGCAATTTGCTAAATCAAAGACTTGAGAGCAGTTCGTTTGAGGTACAAGGGGAGGATAGAGGAAGAACTTCTTGTATCTATGTCTGCAATTTTTGAATCGAAGGATTAAGGGAAATGTGCTCGTAGTCCAAAGGTTGATAATTACGAAAGCTTCCATGACCTGAATATAGAAAGGCGGGTAAAGGTGGCTAATGAATGCGTGGAGGTTCTTTCGAGGGGAAGCAGCATTACTCAACGGCTCTTCATATGCTTGATCAGTAGAAAAGGAAGTTGATTTAGCCATGGTTTGTTCGAATACTAAGGTATTGGGATGTTCGACAAATTGAAAGAGAGTTAATGCAAATGATCACCAAACAGGTGACGGTTGTGTTTCCAGAATATGGACTCCATGCACGTTCTAAAAGCGCGGGAAAAAAAAACTGTGATCCACTAATATCACCAGGTATTGGGTATATTAGTGCGGGGGGTAATGTTGGCTACATATTTTGTAAAAGCCAGTTATAATTTGACACATGGCAGAGTAAGGGTATTATGGGGAGATTATTCAAGTCTTCAATCCTGATCATACACGTGGCAATTAATATTGGTTCTCACGTGATCTGAGTAGCACTAGATCAGTAAAGAGGTGCAAGGTGACGTGGCTTCAACGGTTACTTATATTCAAATTCAAATATAGGAGGGAAGCTCAACTGCAAGTGATGGCATAGTGGAACTACTTATAAGGCAACATGATCAGCGATCATGAGGGAGCAGTTCGACGGTTTGAAGTGCAGTTCGAAAGTCATCCTTGAGAAGTATAAATAGCAGGGAAGGTCCTAGAAAAAACCCCCAGATTCAGATCCAACAAACCAGTCATTTACTTTATATTTTCTTTTCCAGTTTTACATTTTCTGCACTTTAAATACCTGTTCTTTACATTCCTGCACTTTAAATTCCTGCACTGCACTTCGATTCATAGGAGTAGTTTCAAGTATATCGTCACTGTAAACCTCTTCGAGGCTGAGTTTGAATCATTGTAAGTGTTCATTTTAATGAAATACTTCAATTGTTCGTCATTTAATTGTTATTTTACTTAATTTCTCCTAAGTCAAGCCACCAGTAAAAGTCCTCTTCATTGAGGCTGAAAGAACTAAAACACAATCGCCTGATAATTGGTTGGCAATTATAAATTCTGTAAGGACTGATTGATCCTTACTGCACGCTCGCATTTACAAAATTACCCTTCGAAAGCCAAAAAGCCAACAGACCCATTGCAATTATTTTGTATTGATACTATTTTGTTTTTTTGACAATTCTCCCTTAATAAAATGCTAGCATCTCATGTTAATTTTCCAACTGATTGTTAAGGATTATAAAAAAAATATCATGAAAATATTTTATGAAGATTTTTTTATTCTTTAATTTGTATGTGGTGTTTTATTATATGTGTAATTTAAGAATGAAATTTTTTATAAAATATTTCATAATAATTTTTTTATTATCCCTAGCATTATTCCTACGAATAATAAAATGGTAGATTGTAACTGTTTTTCTCATTCAAAATCTTCTATACGGGGCATGGCATGGGATAATGGTTGCTCAAAAAAATTATAGTTGCTTTGCTGACATGTCTCCTTCAATTAAGGAATCATGTGAATCCAGCTCATGATTCAAACCATTAAACAATTACAGTCTTATGTAATTGCTAAGTATGTGGTTGATAATTTAATCTTGACAGCCATATATGATTCCCTGGCATTAGTGTTTTTATTTATTTATTTTTTTTCCTTTCTGAATTAGTGTATTACATATATTAAATTCTGAATTTCAATTATAACAAAATTTAAATACTAACATACAATTCATTAAAAAAATTACATGCATTACATTTGTCTTGCCCTAATTTTTAATTACTCAAAAATATTACCAAAACCTGTAATTTAGATCTTTTTTTTTTTTTAAACGCCCATTACCCTTGAGTAATAGAAATACAATGATACATATTCTCTCTCAATGAATACGACAATAACAATAATCAATGTCGAGCTTCCACTATAAAGCTACAAATAAATATTTACAATCATCCATGTACAATATTTATTTATTTCACATCTACTATGAAATTACATATAAAAGACATATGAACTTCTTCTCTTCAATCAAAGAATCCAAACTTTCTTCCTGTAAAAAGATAAAACAACAAGGGGTGAGCACTAATGCTCAGTAGGAATCTCATAGTTCTAAATCAATAACTAACACACAGATAGAAATAATCATGCATGCAGGGTGATACCATATAGTAATGTGACATTTTATAATTTCAATATATCATAAGTAAGGTACATTTTTCTTGAAAAACAATTGTTTAAGCGCTTTTAAGAAAAACCTTCAGCCATTAAAATTTATCCCTTAACCTTGAAAAATCATAAATCCTTGTGAAACAAACATATTTGAGAAACAATATCATTTAAAAATTATTAACCAATTCTCAAAATATTTCTCGTTTAATTTCTATTGTCAAAATCCAATTTCCTTTATGTTCAAAAAGACAATCCTTATGAACTCAACTCCCACTTGTCCAACAATTACCTCGCATTAACGTTTGTATTATCGAATAGAATACAAGCATAACACAAGAATAACAATCCATTTTTAATTCAATTTCTCAATTATTTATAAAACAAAACTCATAATCTTCCATTATAATCACAAGCAATCCATTGAGTGCACCATCATCAATCCTTCATCCAATTACCATTTCATTTTTCCATTCTTTCAATTAATTTCATATTAAATACCGGATCCAATAACAAGTCATTTTTATGAGTCACACGCTTTACCGGTCACAAGCCGGAAGGAATGCGAAACCTCACACTTTACCGGTCACAAGCCGGAAGGAACGTGGAACCTCATGCTTTATCGGTCACAAGCCGGAAGGAATGCGGGATCTCAACATACCACACACTTTACCGGGCGCTACATCGGAAGGAAGGCGGAACCTATCTCAAGCGCTACGGTTAGCCGGCTCAAAATACGGCGGGAAACCGACCCTAAGGTAACATCACAATCCATCATTACAATTAGTGGGCAATGCCAACACATCTTCCATTATTTCCGTAACACATTAGTTCAATACACATCCACCATATATTAAAATTCCACTTACATAACAAATACAAATATGTTCCACGACCTTCTTCATTATCTATTAAATCATTCATTGTTTTGTCACACAAAATATAACAACACATCCGTAGAGGCAAGGATTTATCTTTAAAGTGTTCACAATTCTTGGGTTCAAACTATTTCTTTACTTTTACATATAATTATCAAGTCTTCAAATTCAATTTTTATAACACATTGATTATCAATTACTATCCAGGGTTATAAATTAAATCTCCAACATTTAATTTCTTTGATACAACTCCTTCATATAATACCGCCATATTTCACAATCTCCCATTTATCATTATTCACACTCATCTTAACCCAACATAGACTTAATTTCATAAATTTAATGTTAATTGAAGTATTCTTCATTTTCCAAAAATAAACTTCATAACTAGAGTAAAACATAAATTTGGGCTTTTAGTTTTGAGATATAAAATCACTTTCTAACTACACAATAAAATTCTTAAATTTTCACTTCATCATCTTATCACAAATTCCATATCATTAACAGATCTATTTCCCCAAATTTCATTTCATATTAGAGCATGATTACAATATCCATAATAAAGGTTCATTCGCTAATTTTTAACATAATTTTCAAATACTTCCAAAATTCAATTAAACTTGTATATCTATAATTCAACCTCTCAATTTCATGATTCCACTATCAATCTAGGCAAAATCATTAATTATCATCATGAATTAACTTAGGATTTTCAAGAAAAATTAAGATTTTCAAGTAAAATCAAAACTTCTCACACTACTACTTTTTATCCCAATTTTTCCATTGATTATACACAATCCACAATCTTAACCTAACAATTGAACCCCAACACTTCAAACCCTAAACCTCCCAATTTCATGATATAACATTATATGCTCAAAAATGTAGATTTTACATTTATATAATCAAAATACCACAAATCTATCTATTAATGCGAGTATTGAAGAAGAACTAGGACCCCTACCTCAAGAATCAAGCAAAAGAGCAAAGCTTTGAGAAAAATCCTTCACAAATCCGAATTCCAACTGGTGGAAAAGTAAGATCTTCAAGCCTCTTCACTTTTTGGTAAGGGATCTTGCCCAAAATTTTCAAAAATTAGAGATATTTGAGCCAAAATCTCTAGGGTTTTCGAACCAGGGGTGAGAGGAATGAAGAGAGAAGATGAAAGTGTGAAGAATGATATAGAAAGTGTCTTTAAACTTGCTGAATTCGCGCAGTCCGCTCAAGCGTCGCTTTCCACGCTCGAGCATACCTGCTTCCAACACATATGTGAAAACTTCAAACGGGTGTAACTCTCTCATCCAGACTCCGTTCTAGACCGTTCTTGTGTCCAAATTGAAGCTCCGGAAACAAGCTTTCCAATGGTTCTAGCCTTACACCCAAATTCAAAGTGTGGAAAAAGAAAAGGGCAAAAGAGTGACGGCTGTTCGTAGGAAAAATTATCCGAATTAAATTCTTGGTTCACTCTTACTTTACGATTATGTTACCACTTCGATCAATGTCCCAAAATAAAACAAGGAGGTTCCAAATACACTAAAAAAATGTCAAGGGCAATCTCACTTTCCACGCTCGAGCGTCACTTTCCACGCTCGAGCGGCCCGCTTGCAAACACGCGAGATACTGGGAGCAACAATTCTACGCTTGAGCGCCATTTCTTGCGTTCGAGCGGCCGTCTAGACAAACTGCAAAAGTACTGGAAGCCTCACAAGTCCGCTCGAGCATCAACTCCCCCACTCAAGCGGAGGGAAAAAAATTCTGGATCGTTACAACATGCATGTGAAGAAATTTTAAACTTTACTTTGTAGTGAGATACAAAAATTATCACCTAAAGGATGAGTCCGTCCTTACAACATGCGCTTGCAAATCCAACGTAGCAATAATCACAATAACAATACAACAAGATATCTAGAAATTAAAAAAACAAAAACAAAACAAACTAATTACGAAGAAATCGATAATGTAGAAAAAAATTAATTACTTAAGAGAAACTTTTAATTGGACTGAATAATTTATTATCTTTGACAAAAATTGACCATCTAAGCTCACAGTTAATATAGAAGGTAAATATTACAATAACATTCCTTGTGGTTTTGAGAAATTCCTCATAGTTGTTACATAATTACACTAACCTCATTTTTAGTAAGATTAAAGAGATCATGACTAACGTGGATAGCATAAAGACGCAATAATAAACGAATATAATATACATTTCTATGTAAGAGATGTGATAGCATAATTTTTCATTCATATTTAATAAAAATGAGGTTAGATATTATGTGAATTAAAATTTTAAAAAAACTAATATAATTATATTAAAATTATGAAAGTTATACATTTTATTAAACTTCAACAGAAGTCGGCCTAATTTACCTACATATATATAAAGTCAATTAAATAAATCATGCCATATGTCAAAAGCACATACGCGGAACTACTCTCAATAAATGAAAATTGTTAAAACTTTCTAGTGTACCATTCATCATTAGTGATCTTTTTTTGTTATTAATATAAAAATTTACTATGATTTTTAGATTAAATAAGCAATTAGGCACGGGATCCTCTTTTATTGTATAAATCTAATATAATTTTTGTTTGGAGGTAATTTTTTTTAGTGAATTTTTAATTTTTTGGTTGAAATATGTTAAATAAACTGAAATATATGAAAAAGACTGTAAATAAGCAAAATACGAAATCCTTCATTGTTAATTTTTTAAATAGGAACCTTAGAAAATAGGAACTTTAGAGGGAAAGCTACCAACTATGTGGTAGTTGAACAAAGGTACTTTGACTTGAAAATATTGCCAGGGAATGATGATCACCCTTCTCATGATGTCTTTGAGGGCCAGAAATTTGTGAAGGAAGTGTATGAAGCACTTAGATCAAGTCCCCAATGTAATGAATTGTTGTTCATCATCATATATGACCAGCATGGTGGTTTTTATGATCATGTGCCTACTCCGATGACCGGAGTTCCAAGTCCGGATGGCCTTGTGGGTTCCGCACCATATAACTTTCAATTTGACTGTCTTGGTGTTAGAGTTCCAACCATTATGATTTCTCCGTGGATTGAACGCGGTACAGGTATAAAATATCAACAATATTATATATTTAAAAATTATATTGATCGACTATATTAATTTTCAGATAATCTTACACGTCGCTTTCTGAATATAAATTTGAATTACATAATATTTTTCATATAACTATATAAACACTTTTAAAAATGTATCCTATGAACATAATATTAGTTGAATACTTTTTAACATATGTGGGACACATCCGATTATTATTTTTTTTAAGTATTCAAAATTTATGGCCACAACAAACACATGACTAGAGTACCGTCACTGGGGTAACACCAAAACCCAGATCAATACCACAAAATACCAAACCACCTGGGGTCTAAAGATACAAATAAGACCATGTGTTTCTCTCTCTCTCTCTCTCTCTCTCCTCTCTCCCCTTTATTTTTTTTTAATTCTTTTTACGGGGGAGTGATAATTATATTAAAAAAAAAAATCAAGAATTTGACTATTATAACAAAATAAATCTTAAAATTTTAATTTTATCAATTTAAATCCTAATCTTTTTAGTTATTTTCAATCTAAACAATAAGTCAACTTTTTTAAATTAATACTGACAAAAAAATTATTGTTAATCATTAAATTCGATATAGGTGTACATAAATGTCTAAATACCATTTTCATTGAGCTTAGTGACTAAAATACCTTTTTTTCTTGTCGATTTTAATGAAAATACTCAAATAATTTAGATTGAAAACAAATCAAAAATTAGAAATTAAATTGATAACATTAAAAGCTCATAAGTTATTTTGTTTTTAGGATGGAACTTGTCGTTTCTTTAATTGCTCATCCTTTGCGTAGTTGTTAGAGTCAATGAAAGTGCACATTTATTTGAAGGAACATGTTTAATAATTTCATTAATAAGGAAAGAAATTAATGGTATTGATGATTGAAATTGCAGTGTTGCATGGGCCCTCAGGGCCATATCCCACACCAGAGTTTGAGCATTCTTCAATTCCAGCAACTGTTAAAAAGATTTTCAATCTGAAAGAGTTCTTGACTAAGCGTGATTCCTGAGCTGGCACTTTTGAAAGCGTTCTCCTAATTTTTAAAATCTACCAAGCTTTTACCTCAATGTTCTTCTAATTTTTGTCTCCCATCTGTGTGACACTCGGGCCAAAGTTTTGCTATGAGATAAGTTGTCCTGCGACAAAAATAATTCTATATATTCAAATTAAATTATTTTGGATCACAAAATCTGAATCACTTGATAATTTTATTCTAAAATAAAACAGTATTATTCCGTCTCCTTATGCATAAATCAAACATGGCCCTAAGATACACGCAACATTCAATGGAGAACAACAATGAAGAGTACGACATTCAATTGGTACCTAGTAGGTCTATAACAGTAAATCTTTAAAAATATAAAATATGAGTACGGCTGGTTACATTTGTAGATAAATATATATACATATATTTAATTTAGAATAAATAGTCTTGTTGGTTAAGGATCCCGTCCACAATTTAATTCCAAAAGCATTGCATAAAATAATGTACAATTAAACTAACTTTACCTCTGTATGGAAAAAAAAATACAATTCTTGATGATGCAGTTATTGCCAAAAATTAAAAATAAAAATAAAAATAAAAATAAAAATAGGTGCGTGTTTTGGTGTACCTAATACACACATAGAAGTAATCATATAAAGTACCAATAGCCAATACGAATGCCTCATAACTTTTTATTTGAATTATTTTGGGTCTTGGAAGATAATTATTTCCATGGTGTAATGCAGATTACAGTTAAATTACCTGAACCAGTGAAGCTGAGAGAGGCAGAAGCAAAAGAAAATGCAAAATTAATAGAGTTCCAAGAAGAGATGTTACAAATGGCAGCAACATTATGTGGGGACCACAAGAAGGACATTTATCCTGACAAACTTGTAGAGAAAATGACTGTTGGTGAGGAAGTTAAGTACATCAATAATTCCTTCAAGAAATTCTTAGATGAATGTGAGAAAGCTAAGGCAAGTGGTGCAGATAAGTCCCAGATTTGTGTCCCAAATGATGATGATCCACCCAAGCCATCAAAGGATAAGTCCAAATCCTTTGCTTCTAAGTTCTTTTCCTATGTAGCTTGTGCCAAATCATGAACTTAATCATCATCATTCACATATGTTTGAATCCTATTTCGAAGTTCAATGAGTGTAATAACATAAAATTCAAATATAGAATTGGACATATAAAACATATTGGTAGACATAATTTTTCAGAAGCATATTCCATTGTGTAATCTTGATCATTCATATGTTTTTTGTGTCTGATTCTGTGTGTTCGGTTTTCGAATTCCTAGTGTTAGTGATTTTAGTTTCTCAACTTAAGTATGCCTATAACCAACACTGCAATCAATTGGCCAGAACCTTGACCAAAATTTTCTTCTAGGTATTATTTTCCTCGTATTTGTTTGAATTTCTCTTTAATTTTGAGAATTTCTTGTAATAATGATATATTTGTATATGATTTTTATTGTAAAGCGCAAAAAAAAAAAAGAGTAAATTAATTTCAATTTTTTTTAAAAAAAATTTTGAAGACAAAAAAATATATGTATTTTTTGAAAACAAATTTTCACTCTCCCTCTTTCAAACTTGAGCCACCACCCTTGTAGGCCACCATTGACAATGTTAGTGACCCGTCGGCGAGCCCTAGTGACTCTCTAGTCAGTTACCCCCACATGCGACCACTCTCTATCACACTATCACCTTTAGCAATTCATCAAATATTTTTTTTTTTTCTTTTTTGTTTTTTATTTTCAAAATATTGTGTACAAAAAATTTTAAATTTTTTTACCGAAAAATAAAGAGAAAATTAGCCTAAGATCCCTATCCCATTTTTAGCAATGGAAGAGGTCCACAATATTATTTTGTGATGTCTAAGGTCCCTCAATCCTGATGCTCATATATCACAGAGAAATTTGATTCTCTCAAATCAAACCGATCTCTCACTCTCTTTCTCTCTCTCTGCTCTTCTCTCCCTAACAACCCACATCTATCGCTGCTGTCGACAGCTCTTTTCTACCACCACATCTCCTCCGCCATCTTCTCCCGCATCTCCTCTTGCGGTTGCATCTACTTCATCATCTCCTCTTTCTCTTTGTCTCTCTCTCTCTCTCTCTATATATATATATATACACATTGATAGATTTACAAACCTATGCTTTGTTTTATGCTTATGGTATGAATATGTGATTATTGAACACAAGTCCAAGAAATCTTTCATGATAGGTCTGATTAGGATTTGTTTCATCTGGAATCTTTGATCTTTTTCTGTGTATGTACGTGTATATAATTAAAAAAAACAAATATATTCAAACCATACACATGTAATACGAGTTTATTGAAGATTAGGGTTTTTTTTCCTGATATATTCTCTCTCACTCTCTCTCTCTCTGTTTTCCCTATGTTTTGTTTTTTTCATTTTCTGTCATACAGTTGATCCAAATATGTAGCACTCTGTACTTCCTGTTATAATGGAACTATATTTAACTTTTTGATTATCTTGATTGAGAACCTTCTTAGTTGATATTTGAGTCTTGGTTGAGGTGTTACCATAATGGTTGGGTGAGATTGAATCAGAAACTCCGAATTCAAATAATTGTTATCAAGTAGTTTTCACTCTTTCATCATTTTCCCTCTCCACACTTTGAATCTTGATGTGAGGCTAGAATTATTGGAAACTTACTTTCGGAGCTTCAATTTGGGCACAAGAACGACCCTAAACAGAGTCTGAACGAGAGAGTTATGCTTGTTTGAAGTTTGCGAATCTGTGCTGTGTGTGTGTAGTTCGCTTGAGCGTAACTTTCTTCGCTCGAGCGAGCTATAGACCCTTCTAGCTCTATTTTTCAAAATTTTCTGAGATACTGGAAACCTTGATTCTTTGCTTGAGCACAACTTTCATCGCTCGAGTGAACTGTTCAGAATCATATCTTTAAAAGTCAATTTTTTGGTCAAATCTCTTCATTTTTCACTCCATTTTCTCTCTCTTCTTCTGCCATTTTTGAGTTTTCAAGCTTTTTAACCTTGATCATCTATTTCTACACATCTCTGACCCCTAGTTCCATATACCAAAATGTAAAGCTCGCATAGTTCTATTGAATCTGAGGATCGTTTTTTATCGTTGAAGTTGGATTTTCAGGCTTCTTCTCTTCATTGCTTGAGGTAGGGATTTCTTTACTCATTTTCAATACGTCATCTATAGATAGATATGTGGTAGATTTTATTGTATAAAAATCATATCTATTATGGATTTCTTTGAAAGTCATGAAAGGGGATCTGGGTTTGTTATTTATGAATGAGATTGTTAAATTGATTGTTGTTTGGGTTAATTAGGGAGTTGTTTAACATGTTTATGTTGAAAGGGAGAAAAAGCCCTAATTTAATATTTTGACTTGGTGAATTAAAAAAGGGTAAAGTTAAATAATGTTTGTAAATTGTTATTAGGCTTGTGTAAATGTGTTAATAGCTAAAAGGAAGATTAACTATGACATTGGAATTATTTTGGATTGATCATATTAAGTTTAGTTGGGTTGTGGCTTTTATATCTGTCACGATTCAAACCCGCCCCTATAGGTTTAGCATCGTAACCAGCTAGTAATCCTAAGATTACCTACGGCCTTTGAAATAGATTAACAAAATAAGGGGCTAGCGGAAGTAAATAAATAAATATAATCGTCCAATGAGTTGTGCAGACTTATATGAAACAAAAAACTTTAAGCATTTACGTACATATATCACAGCATCATCATTACACCAACCAAATGCAGATACAACAAAAAGGGACTTAGCCTTGTGTACAAAATAAACGAAAGACATTAAGAGCTTAAAACTTGGTCACATTGACTTTCAGGAACCTCCACGTGAGGCACGGTGGTTGGCTTGACAAAACAGAAGTTAGATAGAAGCCCTTAGGCCTGGTCCCTGCACACGCTCACTTGCATAAAATATATATATATATATACAAATAGTGAGCTAAAACCCAGTGAATATATTAAGGTAAAGAGATTAGTGAACGAGTTTCGAACATTTCATAATCATGAAACAGATCATAACATAATCATTCTTGTATCCGAACATAATAATGGTACATCCAATAAAATATATCACATCGTCTTCTGACTAGAGTAATCAGTTCCAAATACCAATAAAACACATCACCACTTTGACAAGTGGCTAACGAGATCTCATAATCACATATATGTCATGGACCTGCATTAACATGCCGTCCTCCATGATTTGGGACTATCTATGGATGCCATAATAGATTTCAAACATAGGACATTCGTTCATGTAAACAAATATTATTTCAGAAATCATAACTGATCAAATTACATTTGGAACACAATTCATATAAACATATTTACAATAACGTTACTCACAGTGGGCTACCGGAAACGGTCAATCACATCTTCGAACATTGACCTACAAACATAAAAGTACATAACACAAACGTATCTTATACATTACACATGCACTTGGCCATCACGACTTAGCGACATTGGTTTCTTATTCAGTCCAATTCTCATATCGTAAACATATGAATCACTTTCTCGGGTCTCGGATTGGTCTCATATTTTCTAATTCAATTACTCATGTTATTTCTTAACTTAATACTCTTTAATCACTCATAATTCATGCCTAAATATGAGTAGAAAATGATGGGAACAAAAATATTAACACAGAATGTCTTTGAAAAATATGCTGAATTTGGCCTGGCTGCTTGAGCACATCTTTGGTCGCTCTAGTGGACTGCTCTGCTGTAAAAGTACTAGATGGTCTCAATCTACACTCGAGCCACAACTTCTGTGCTTGATCTATTCAGCAAAATACAAAGGGTTCACTCGAGCCACTAAGTGGTCACTCGAGCGGTCTGTAATAGACTGCAAAACTACTGGATGCTCGAATGTTCGCTCGAGTGGCAAATCCTTCGCTCGAGTGACTTGCAAAAATTCTTGGTTTCCAAAACGGAGTCTTGAGCTCCAAACATGCAATTTCAAAGGCAAACTCGTGCATGGTGTGTTCAAAAACTTAGAAAACTTATCCACACACATAAATACATGATCTTTTACAAACCTTTAGCTCAAAACTCATGGATTTAACCAAAATTGGGTTCAAAACCTCAATGCATGTAAGTTTCATAAACTCTTTTCAAAACATGATTTAAGAGGTGATATGTGATGATTCAAACATGCATGTGCCAATTATTCATAATTTCCACATGAATGATCAAAATAAAACTTGACATAGCAAAACCCAACATGTTTAGGCATGGAAGTAGAATTCTCTTCTTAATTCTTTTCTAAGACTCCTCAAACATGGAATTTACTTACAAACTAGAATATAATATGCATGCATGTTAATTTCATGGTCTCAATTCAACATAATGATAAAGCTTATGATCAAAATGATGATGTAACACTCATACTTCAATGCATGTAAGAATTATAAGAAAATTCTTTATCTTCTTGACAAAGTCATGTGAAATACATGCAAATGATTATGACAACTCCATGAATGCATCTCTACAACACACAATCTTCATGAATTATGGATTAGATGCTCACCAAAAGTTTTCAAATACACAAGATTCTTGCCAAACTTGAGCTACTCTAGCAAAATCCTCAACTTCTACCTTGAATCTACACTTTCTCTCTCTAAAATGTTGATTCAGATTTGGGAGCTCAAAGTGTTGAAGAAATGAGCTCAAGTGAGCTTAATGTATTGTTATATATATTGTTTTATAATGCCATAATACATTAATTAGAACATAAGGCTTGCCAAACGTAACTTAATTAATCAGACTGAATCAATTTTTAATAAAATTTGCCATAACATTCTAAAAATTCTAAATAACATATTGATGTAACCAATTTTAGTTTCGGATATCGATAAGGCTTCTAATTTTTAGATCAAAACAAAATTCTTGACAGATATTACTACAAGTAATAGATAGAAAGCCAAATAACATACAAAATTCATAATAACGCATAATTTATTTTAATCCCTTCATTTGCGTCCTTAATTACGGATTAGTACTTAATTACGGATTGGGGTTGTTACAATATCTATGGATTTAGTTTTGTGATATGAAAAGAATGGATTATGGCTAAAGATTGGAGTATGTTAACTTGGAAAATAAGAGAGTTGTTTTTTTGAAAAAAAAGAAGAAGAACGAAATAATAACACTTTGTGAATTTCAGAAATGAACTTGAGGTTGGATTATAAAATATTTGTTTTACTATATTATAATACATGTGAGTTGGATTATTGTAATCCATGTGTGAGTACATACATTTAGAGGTTTTGTCTTTGGTCATTGGTAGAGGATGACATTGTTGTGTTGAATAGTTTATGTGTATGCATTACACTTGTGTTAGTTGTACTTTTGACATCTTGTGATGACTGGTAACGTATACTGCGCTGAGAATGAGAGGAACCATTATCTTCTAGCTAGCGCATGGAGAATGGCTGCGCTTAGAATCAGATGTACCAGTATCTTCCAGCTAGTGCTTGGAGAACTTGGCAGAAATACCATTACCTTCCAGCCGGTGTCTGGTAAATTAGCATTTCGTTATGGAAAGGTGTATCATTGGCTTACCATGCTTAAGGTAGGTAGAGCAGAGCTTATTTATCATTATTATCTGAGTATCCTGTGTATATCATGCGTTATGATGGTCATGGTTCAGGAAGGCTAAGTTGTCTCATATGTTGAGTAGATAGTTGTTGGGTGCTTATTCTTTTCGTTTTTCGTGTTAGAGATGTATAATGTATATTTGAATGTGTTGGAAAAAGGATGTAGACCATGTATTGAGTTTGTAAATAATATGAAGGAAATTAGAGATTTATGAACATGTTTCAAACTCCTAAACAAATTAGTTCTTATGAGATATTTTTGAAATGGGAAATGAAAAGGAAATGTGAACTGTCTATATTGTTGAAGGAATTGAATAATTTTGGGAAAAGTACTAATATAAATATTCTTTGGTTATAAACCATAACACTAGTTATATAATATGAGACTAAGCATTTATGATTATAGCTATCTGTAAGTTGTTATTGTTAGAATTCATGTTGGGATCCTTACTGGACTTTATGTTCATTCCACGTTGCTAACCTTTTTTCAGGTGAACGTCGAAAAGTGTTTTAAGATTGAGGATCTTCTTTACCTGTTGGCCACGGGGCCTTTATTTGTTGGCGGAATGCCATTATTGTAAAAAGGTTGGACCCTTTCTTTTATATGTAATGATGTAAGCCTACGGGCAACTTATTCAATTGTATCTCATGTTGCATTCAATATATATTCGAATGAGAGAACCTTTACCTAATTGTCCTTATTAATGCATTAAAGTTTCGAACGTTATCCCTGAAATTGTAATATAAGAAAGGATTTGGTAATAGTATCTGTGAATTTAAAAGTGAGGCGTCACAAAATATGTGTTTCTTGAACATCCTTATGTTTATGTATGTACTTGAAACTCTGTCTCATGAACAATGTGATTACGGTTTGTTTGACAATTTTGTATGGTATTGATGGGTCTTAAGGATTTAGGGATGTCGAGTTCTTGAATTTCGGATTTAAAGTTTTAGGGTTTGAGAAGTTGTATATGTATCATGTATATGGACAAATGCAAATCACAGTGAAGCCAGATGCTCTGTTATTTGAATTTTTGAATTCATTTGTTGTGAAATCCAAAGAAAATCTTTAGACTAGAATCCAGAGAATTTCTCTGGCCTCCGATGGACAAATGCAAATCATAGTGAAGCCAGATGCTCTGTTTTTTGAACTCTTCATTATTGTTTCTTGAAATCTAGAGAAAAATCCAAAGAAAATCCACAGAAAATCTCGAGACTGGAATCCAGAGAATTTCTCTAGCCTTCCTATGGACAAATGCAAATCACAGTGAAGCTAGATGCTCTGTTCCTTGAACTCTTCATTATTGTTTCTTGAAATCCAGAGAAAATTCAGAGAAATTCTCTGGAAATCTAGAGAAAATCTCTAGACTGGAATTCAGAGAAAAAAATTCTCTGGGTGATCGATTTGTGTATTGCACATCGTGATTAGGGAAGGCACATAATTTTTGGTTTGAACCCAAAGAAATTCTTACAAAAACCAGAGAAAATTTTCTAAAAATCTAGAGAAAATCTCTAGACTGGAATCCAAAGAATTTCTTTGGCATTCCTAGAATTTCTCTGTCTAGAAAGGGTAGAGAAATTCTCTGGATTGAATTTTCTCTTAGATTGATATTGAGGGACCTCAGATATTATGAAAATATTATGTGTCATTTATGTTATAAAATCATAATATCAGGGACCCTAGAAAAAAAAAATCTCCAATCTAGAAGAATAAATTGTAAAAGTAAAATCACATACCTTTGAAAAGAGAGAAGAAAAAAAAAAAAAAAAAAGGACTTTGATGTGGTTGAAGCAAAGAATCACTAAAATTAAAAAAATTGTAAAAGAAAAATCACATAACTTTGAAAAAGAGAGAAAAAAAAAAAAAAAAGGACTTTGATGTGGTTGAAGCAAAGAATCACTCAAATTAAAGGAAAACCACCATTGTTCAAGCCAAAAACAAAGTGAGATAAAGCTTGAGATGCTTAATTTTTGAAGTCCTTGTATCTAAAGTAAAATTATTTATTGTAATTCTCAACTTATTAATTTTTTTAAAATTAATTATATTTTAGAGCAATTTTTAATTATTATTTATTTATATTTTTATTTAATTATATTAAATCAAATCCTTAATTATATTTTAATTAACATATTAATTTAAATTTATGTTTGACAAAAAATGGGGGTAAAATTATCTTTTTTTCATGTGAATTTCACTTAAAAATAAAATAAAAATCTAACGCACTCTAAAAAAT
>JAPPVO010005864.1:0-26014 GCA_030407325.1 Camellia japonica | reverse complement strand
TTTGACTTAATGCACAGGCCCATTTGGGGTACCCTAAACGGACGCTTCGTCCGGGAGGGGGAAGATTTTCCATTTTGCGGCTTCCCAGAGCCTTGGATAAACGCGGAGAGGAAGCGCGTCCCAGGTTTCGAAATCTTCTTCGACTTGCAGCTATCCGGGGATGATGTTGCCACCGAGCAGACAGACCCAACAACTGAGGCTGAGCAGAATAAAGCAGGGGATCCGGAGGTCACAGAATTTGAAATGGGGGTAGCACTGGCATGTCTCCTCTCTGATCCTCCGATCGACCAAGAGTGCTTGGGGGATAACTCCGTGGTCTCCATGATTGGGAATGAAATGGCTGCGAGCCAACCAGCAGCTATCTTGGATGCATCAATCGCACCCTCTCTCACTTGGCAGTACGAGGAGGGATTTCTATCCAGCAGTTCCGGGTCAGGTAGTGAGCCGGAGTCTGATTCCACTGAGTCTTGTGAGTCGGAATCAGGTTCCAGCTCGACTGAGTCTGAGTCTGGTACTCCTGGGGGTGTTCACCCGGATGCCACAGTCCTGTCCAGGTCGTCTTTTTCCTTTTCTTTTGAGTCTGTTGTAACAGAAGAATTGGACGATTTGGATGTACTTAATGAGAATGAACTATCTGTGGTTTCCGATTACTTTTCTGTGCCCCTAATTTATTGCATTGATTCAGACTTTCAAAATTTTGATCAAAACGACGAGGACGAAGTTCCTCCGGTTTTACAACGTTTAATTGAGCATGAACAAGAGAGATTTGTTAAGCCCTTAATGGACGAAATCATTTCCGTGAATATTGGTACTGAGGAGGACCCGCGGCTGGTCCAGATCGGGTCCACGTTGTCTTCTGAGGAACGCGAGCGCTTAGTCGCTTTATTAAAAAATTTCAAAGATGTTTTCGCGTGGTCCTACGAAGACATGCCTGGAATCGATCCTGAGATTGTACAGCATCGGATCCCCCTTGACCCCGAGGCCCGACCTGTCAAGCAGAAGCTCAGAAGGATCCGCCCGGATTGGGCTCTCAAGATTAAAGAAGAGGTCACCAAGCAAATTGACGCAGGCTTCCTGCTGGTATCTGAATATCCGACTTGGTTGGCCAACATTGTTCCGGTGCCGAAGAAAGACGGTAGGATCCGGGTGTGTGTAGACTTCAGGGATTTGAACAAAGCTAGTCCGAAGGACGACTTTCCCCTACCGCACATCGATGAGTTAGTAGATTTCACAGCAGGGCATGCATTGCTCTCGTTCATGGATGGCTTCTCAGGCTATAATCAGATAGTAATGGCGCCAGAAGATCGGGAAAAGACTGCATTCACCACCCCGTGGGGAACGTACTGCTATCGGGTAATGCCGTTTGGCTTGAAGAACGCTGGAGCTACTTATCAACGGGCCGCGACCACAATACTACATGATATGATCCACAAAGAGGTTGAGGTGTATGTGGACGACATGATTGTCAAGTCCAAGGAAAGAGAGGGCCACTACACCGCCTTGCATAAGTTTTTCCAACGGATCAGGGAATTCCGGTTGCGGCTAAACCCTCAGAAATGTACATTCGGTGTTACAGCGGGAAAAATGCTGGGGTTTCTGATTACACAAAGAGGCATTGAGGTCGATCCTTCCAAAATCAAGGCCATCTTAGAAATGCCACCACCAAGGACTGAAAAGGAGGTGCGAGGCTTTCTGGGTAAAGTGCAATTCATAAGACGGTTTATCTCAAAATTAACCTTGACTTGTGAACCACTTTTTGGTCTCCTGAAGAAAGGCAAGAAGTTCCAATGGGACGGCCGATGCCAAGCTGCATTTGAACAGATCAAAGAATATCTACAGAACCCACCCGTGCTGTCACCACCAGAACCGGGGAAACCGTTGATTTTGTATCTATCAGTGACTGAAACTACGATGGGCTGCATGCTTGCACAAGAGTCAGAGGATAAGGTGGAGAGAGCCATCTACTATCTCAGCAAGAAGATGCTGGAGTATGAGACCCGGTATACACCGCTAGAAAAGGCTTGTCTAGCTTTGGTATGGGCTACCAGGAAGCTGCGGCATTACCTGTTAGCTCACTCTGTAATGCTGGTTTCACGTCTCGATCCCATCAAATATCTTTTCGAGAAACCAGCACTTACGGGTAGGCTAGCTCGTTGGTTGCTGTTGCTCTCCGAATTTGATCTCACATACGTGACGCGCAAGTCAGTGAAGGGCAGAGCAGTGGCAGAGTTCCTTGCCGACCACCCGGTTGAGGGGGATGAAGCAGTTGAGTACCTATTCCCAGATGAATCAATTCTGCATATCGACGATGAAGCCTGGACGATGTACTTTGACGGAGCGTCAAATCAACATGGGTATGGGATCGGAGTGTTGCTGATAGCACCCGACGATTCCCGTATCCCTCTAGCCTTCAAACTCCGATTCAAAGTCTCGAACAACGAAGCAGAATACGAGGCGTGTATCGCTGGCTTAGAAGCAGCCCTGGAACTAGGGGCAAGACGGTTGGACGTCATTGGGGACTCGAACCTTGTTGTGTCTCAAGCTAAAGGAGACTGGAAAGTAAAAGAGGAAAATATGATGATGTATCACCAAACCCTGGATTTGCTGATTCCTCGGTTTGAGAAGCTAAGTTTTACTCATCTACAAAGAGAGAACAACAGGTTTGCAGATTCTTTAGCAACTCTATCTTCTATGATAGACATCCCGCGTGGAGTCCGAATGCGTCCAGTCATCATTGACCAGAAATTTGCGCCTGCCTATGAGTCGATTGCAGCCATAGATGAAGTTCAGGACGAACACCCCTGGTACTACGACATCTGGAATTTCTTGGAGAAAGAAGCATACCCACCAGGGGTAAATGCCAAAGATAAAAGAGCAATCAGAAGAATGGCAGTTCAGTTCATCATCTGCGGGGGTAAACTGTATAAACGGGGTCATCTGGGAATGCACAAGCTGTGTGTTGATGCCGAAGAGTCGAAGCGCCTGATGGAAGCCATCCACGGGGGAGAATGCGGTGCACACATGAATGGGGTGATGTTGGCACGGAAGATCCTTAGGCAGGGTTATTATTGGTCCACCATGGAGGAGGATTGTATTGGTTTCGTCCGGCGATGCCACAAATGTCAGATCCATGCAAATCGCATGAACATTCCGCCGTCAAAGCTGTACAACATGACTTCGCCATGGCCATTTTCAGTCTGGGGAATTGATGTGATCGGAGCAGTTACGCCGAAGGGCTCGAACGGGCATGAGTTCATTCTGGTAGCGATAGATTACTTCACAAAGTGGGTTGAGGCCCAATCTTATGCGGTGTTGAAGGCTTCGCACGTCGCAAAGTTTATCAGAAACAACATCATCTGTCGCTACGGAGTCCCGAACGAAATCGTTTCAGACAATGGTTCCCACTTCAAGAAGGAGGTGATTGATTTGTTGGAAAAATACAATGTGGCTTTCCATAAGTCGTCTACCTATCGGCCGCAAACCAACGGAGCAGTTGAGGCCGCCAACAAGAACGTCAAGCGCATACTACAGAAGATGGTGGAAACCTATCGGGACTGGCCAGATAAGCTGCCGTTTGCTCTGTGGGGCTACCGGACTTCAATCAGAACTTCTACTGGGGCGACTCCGTATTCTCTTGTTTATGGAATGGAGGCCGTTCTACCTATTGAGATTGAGGTTCCGTCATTACGAGTATTGGCCGAGTGTCAAATAGCCGAGGCAGACTGGCAACAAAGCAGATTTGAGGAACTCATGCTTTTCGATGAAAGGAGGCTGAAAGCACTGTACCACATCCAAGGTTATCAACGCAGAATTGCCCGGGCTTTCAACAAGAAGGTTAAGTCCAGGAATTTGAACGAAGGAGATTTGGTGCTCAAAGACAACCGAGCTCCCATCCACGACCCAAGGGGCAAGTTCAGACCTAATTGGACTGGTCCCTACATCATCAAGTCAATATGGTCAGGTGGAGCTGTGGTTCTGATGGATCTAGATGGCTTGGAGTTTTCCCAACCGATCAACATGGACAAGTTGAAGAAATATTACCCCTGAGAGGCTCGCTAGGCCGAAAACCCGAAAGGGCGACCTAGGCAAAATTCAGAGTACAGAAAATTTGAAATTATAAAAACTGAGCTCGCAAGGTTGAAAACCCGCAAAGGGCGGCCTTGGCAAAAGTTAGAGCGCAAAAGGAGAGTGAAAATACCCGAGCGAACCTGAGCTTGAACTACGTAAGGCTTGATTCCCATCTTTGGGATACGTAGGCAACTTCATCTTGAAGTTCAGCCACAATCTTTTCCCCGATCAACTTTGTCATTTGATCATCTCAGTCATCTCTATTCATCAGCATTTATCTCAATCTCCGGTACAGTGCTATTCAAACTAGGGGCAACTTTCCGTTGCAATGAAGTGCTGCGGTACCTTTCAAACTAGGGGCAACTTTCCAGTTGCTAGGATTCGGGGTTGTGCATCTCAGTGACAGATCTCAGGCGTGTCCAGTTCTGATCCATATCGAAAATAGTTTTGGAAAGTTTTAATAAAAGTTGACTTTGTTCAAATTAATCTTTTCACAACTAAGGCCATGTTTGGACCAAAACGGAGAATTTTCAGTACCACAACCTTCAATTTCATTGATTTCAAAACAGAGTTCTCTTGCTCTTGCATACAATTGAAGTTGCTTTTTATTACATTCATAAAGAAAACTTGAAAGTACTAATAAAGCAATAAATCCGGGGCATAGTCAAGTCAGGCGTCCCTGCGCCCCCTGCCAGAGCCAGTTGAAACCTCTGATGCCAACCTAGGCCCAACCTGTGCTTCTTCGTTGAGCCAATCCCAGCACTCGTCAGACAAAGTGCAGCTGAAAGTAGGAGCGGGGGCCAGAAGTTCTCTAATTCCCCACGCTGCGGCCTGCCGAGCCAACTGTGCGCCTCGAACTGGAAATGTAGCCGGATACTCTATCCCCTCTGGTGGGCAAGTCTGATCATGGCCGAATTGGCGCAGAATGCGGAATGGGAAATAGAATACGCAGTGAGTCAAGCCAATCAATCGAATTCCCACCTGCCGGGACATGCTGTAGCTCATTGCCGGGAGATTGAGCCAAGGGCAACGCCAAGCAATGCGTTCGGCTGACAAATTGCACATCCATTCAAACCACCAGCTCTCATCAGGGGCATTGACTAGGCGTTGCCGAAAGAAATAGCCACGGGCTGAGTATGCAGGGCAAGAGTCCACAACTTGTAATTTGTCCATTAGCCATATCTGGGGAGGGATGAAAAATGAGAGAATAAAGAATAGAGAGATGTGCGATGAGAGAAAAGTAAGAGAAAGGTTTTGTGAGAAAATCGAGCTTGAGGGCCGAGTGATGTGAGCGAATACATGTGAGATCGGGTGGGAAACATTACCTGCAGCAGTAGTGGACTCCCTGCAAACCTGGTTGTCTCCCTACGGTAGAAGGCATCCAGACCCATCAATGTCTCGGCCAAAGTCATGGCAATGCAACTCTTTCCCTCTTTCAAACCCTGGGCTACCTCAATCAAACGGACGCTGGATCCTCCGGAGCCCGAGACAAACAGGAAGTGAGATAGTAGGCACAAGCAGAGGGCATGCTGTCGGAAGCCTTGCCAATGATGGTCGCTGCGGTCACCGGCATCGGAGAATCGGTAAATCAGGCTCGGGATATCCAACATTCCGTTACCAATCAAAGCTCGAGCGTCATGCGCGTTGAGTCCGCACATCCGCCCTAAGGTCTGGGCATAGCTAAAATTGAGCTGGGGCAAGATTTCCTCGCCTCGCTCGGACTCCATCAAAACTTGAAAATCTTCAAAAGTAGGACATACCTCTTGTCCTCCAAAGCTGAAAACATGCGTCACCGGGTTCCAAAACCTCGCCGCAGCATGGAGGAAAGGAAGATGTAGCGGAGTCCGGCGCAGCGTGAATAGTGCATTCAAGCCAAAACCCCGGAAGTTCAACTTTTCCGAGCCATCTAGAGAAGAAATCCAAGATGTGAGATTTTCTACAAGGAATGCCTCCATGTTTGTGAGAAAAGGTGATGAAATGAATAAGTTCCAAGGATGGGGCTTTTATAGGAGGGTGAAACACTATTCAAGGGACACTTGTCAAAATTCTGGAGGTTGTGGGGAAGGTGGCCGGCCGGCCACCTATTCTAGTAGGCCGGCCACTTTTGATTCAAAACATGGCCGGCCGGCCACCCCCTAGTCTCCAAATGTAAAATACTTTCGGCCATGCATTGGTCCTGTTTTGCCCTTCGGAACGAAGTTTGAGGCATTTCTAGGCATTGGGGATGTCAAAGACCTCCGTTTCTCTCAGTATCGGATGCGTTCCATTGTCCAGATCGTCCGTCCGAAGTACACTTTGTTGTGTTTTTGCTTATCGAGTTGTTGTTTTGTTTATCGAGTTGTAAGTTTTGTCGAGCTGTCGCGTTTTGTGTTTTGAATTGTTACCTTTTGTTTACGCAATTTTGTTAAGTCTTGTTTTATCGAGTCGTTAACATTGTTGTATTTTGCTTATCGAGTTGTAAACTTGCTAAGATTCTGTTACGTCTTAGTAAGTCGGTTTGTTTTGATTTGTTGCGTCGGTTCATTGCCTGACCTGGTATATACAAAGCACATTTCCGTTCAATTCCATTTTTGTGCAAAATGATGCGATGCGATGCTAAGAATTTCAAATACAAACATCTTTTCAAAAGCTGTTTCATTCCATCATGTTTTACAACAAATAAAGGTACAAAGTTTTACAGAATATAAAACTGCCTAATAATGTGCAAAGTGCTACAAAACTACTAGCTAAAAAGTAAAATAAAGCAGGAAATAGCATCAGTATCCTCGGGAACGGGAAGGAGGAGGCCCTCTCATCCTCTTCTGTGGGATAACCTCTGCACCATCATCACCATCCGAATCAGAGCTGTCGTCCTCCGGATCCCCCTCGGCCTCGCCTCCACTCCCAGAACCAAGACCGGAGCCTCCCTCCCCAGGAGATGTCTCTGACACTCGGTCTGCAACCTCCTCCTCCTCATCCTCGACAATGGGTGCCCGGCGTCTGCGAGACGACCCTGCTCCTCGAGCTCCTCGGTAAGGCCTGGATGGCCCAGCTCCTCGAGTCCCTACACCTCGGGCAGGTCTAGCACCTCGACCTCTCTGAGATTGCCCTGATGGCCCGCCCCGTGGCTGCGCATATACGGGAGGCATCTGAAAATGGAAAGTGCAATACATCAGTTCAAAAATGAAAAGCAGGTGCGAGTACAGTATGTGAGTAGGGTGTGTGCCAGATGTGTTCTACACAGTCTATCAGTGCAGCAAAATGCTCGAAACCAGCATGTTAACAGAAATATGATAAATGCAAGAGAGATGAAGGGTACCTGGAAGCCCATGATGGACATCTGCGCCTCTCTACGCAGGACCATCCCCTCAAGTGAGGCCACCATCTCGAGCACCTGATCCGTGTACTCCCGAGGTGGCTGCAGATACAAGCTCAAGTCATCAATAAATAAGCAATTGCCAAAATGTCTGCGTGATAAATGGAAAATGGTGGAACATACCGGTGGTGAGTCAGGATCACTGACATATCTGTGACCGGGCGCCGGAGGCTCTATAGGGATCAGAGTCGGAGAAGTAGTCCCGTACTGCCAACTCATCAATTCGGTCGGCATGTCTGGCCATCCGGGATGATAAGGGGACGGAGGGATCGGAGGGATAGAACTGCCTCTCCCTCTAGAAGCACCAGCCCTACTAGAAGAAGGGATGTCTGCAGCACGGGCGCGACTCGAAGATGCTGCGCCAGAGGGCCTCAGTGGCGGAGCCCGCACTCCCGTCAAAGGGGACATCAGATATATGCGGCGATAGGTGGCGTAGTCCCCCTCAACGAAATATAACAAAGCATCAGTGCCCTGCATATCCCTAATAACCTCCTCGGCAGATAGCCTGTCGGCAGTCCGCATAGTGGGTGGAGGTACAGCAGGAGGGTCCTGAGAATTATACCCCCACACCTGACGCTGAAAGCGCTCCCCCAGAAACCAGGCCCTACCGACTGGTCCCTCGAGCAGGAACCTATACTGGGAGCCACTCGACCCTCCGGGGTACTGATTTTGCACATCATCAAAGACTGCCCAGGGCTGCCAGGTAATCTGCGGATAACCAGGATACAAATCAATCAGAAGTCAGGAATATGCAAAGCAGATCAAAGATGAAAATGAAAAGGACTGAGAGTTCTGAAATACCTCTGTCGCCCTCACAGTGTCGAAGTACTGTCGCAGAGAGAAGAGAGTCTCTCGAGGCCTCGACAGGTGTTCGCCCTCAAACATCAATGAAAACGGGGTCATAGGAGGTCCTGCCACCTCCATCTCCGGGGCTAATGTGGGGAAATATGCGTATACCCACAGCTGAGAAAAGCAGTGCAGAATGTGAATACAAAGTGCTAAAGGCAGAACACAGAATGCAAAGTGCGCCGTGTGTGCAATGAACAAGTAATGAGGAGCAAAATGTAAATCAAGAGGACAGAATGTACCTCCCAGGCTCTCCAGTAGCCGCCGAGTAAGTCCCCCCGCCCACGAGAGACTGCGCTCATGTAACAATAAAGGGTAGCCAGGCCAGCGCCGCCCCAATCATACTGAACGACCTGTGATAGGTCTACCAGAGCACTCAGTAGATACAATCCGACCATGTTCCCTCTATCGGCAAACAGAGTGGTGCCAAAGAGGAACATGAGGAAACCACGGGCATACTGCTCGACCTCCTCGGGAGACTCAGGCTCCATCTGTGGCCGCCGGAAATGGGAAGAGAACCAAGTATACCGGACTCTCCCAGTACCTCTGTCTACGGGTGGGCGAGCCCCCAATAGATAAATCCAAGCAGCCTCCCACTCACTCATATCCTCGTCGTAGGGAATGGGTCCACCGCCTACGTCTAGGCCGGTGAGTACAGCGAAGTCTAATGGGGTCATGGTCATATCCCCAGTAGCAGAAAAATGGAATGAATTGGTGGTGTCCCACCATCTCTCCGCCAGAGCGGCAAACAATGTCCTGCTGATGAGACAATGAGATAACCCTCTGCAGAATGGTCCGAATCCTGCAAAGTCAACCAAGTCCCGGACAGCTTCCGGAAGCTCAGCATACCACTCCCTCGCGGCAGTGGAGCCGTATCCTCGCACAGTGCGAGAGCCAACCTGCATTTAGAATGAGTGCATATATCAGCAAATGAAGTGAATGAGCTGTGTGCAAATGAAGTGAATGAGCTGTGTGCAAATGAAGTGAACGAGCTGTGTGCAAATGAAGTGAATGGGCTGTGTGTTCAGTAAATTTGGTATATTTCAGAAAAATCAGTGGGCTGCGTGTTCACCTAAAATCTGGGCTGCGTGTTCAGTAAATTTGTTATTTGGGCTGCGTGTTCAAATTTCAGAAAACTCAGTGGGCTGCGTGTTCGCTTTATTTATATCTGGGCTGCGTGTTCAGTAAAATTTGGTATATTTCAGAAAAATCAGTGGGCTGCGTGTTCACCCTAAATCTGGGCTGCGTGTTCAGTAATTTGTTATTTGGGCTGCGTGTTCAAATTTCAGAAAACTCAGTGGGCTGCGTGTTTTCGCTTTTATTTATATCTGGGCTGCGTGTTCAGTCAATTTGGTATTTGGGTCTGCGTGTTCAAATTTCAGAAAAATCAGTGGGCTGCGTGTTCGCTTTATTTATATCTGGGCTGTGTGTTCAGTAAATTTGTCATTTGGGCTGCGTGTTCAAATTTCAGAAAAATTAGTGGGCTGCGTGTTCACCTAAAATCTGGGCTGTGTGTTCAGTAAATTTGTTATTTGGGCTGCGTGTTCAAATTTCAGAAAACTCAGTGGGCTGCGTGTTCCCTAAAATCTGGGCTGCGTGTTCAGTAAATTGGTATTTTGGGTGGCTGCGTTTCAAATCATTAAACAGTGGGCTGCGTGTTCACTTCATTTCTACCTGGGCCGCGTGTTCAGAAAATCAGAATTTGGGACTGTGTGTTCTACTCTTAATCAGTGGGCTGTGTGTTCACTTCAAACCTGGGCTACGCGTTCAGTGAATCTATGCTTTGGGATGTGTGTTCAATCCTAGTCAGTATGTGCTGTGCGCTCATTTTCAACTTCGGGCTGTGTGTTCGGTGAATCAATGTTTGAGCCGTGTGTTCAAATGCTTAACTAATGTGTGCCGTGTGTTCACAATCAATCAGTCGGTGAGCCGTGTGTTCAACAATTCAAGTGTTTAAGTCACGTGTTCCGAGTGCAAACAAAGTACTACGTCATAAGCTACAACTGTGTGTTTAAGCATGGCAAAGTTACAAAATGCACAGAAAATTACAGGGGGTGAAGTAAAATACCTCTCGTGCCTCGTGGGAAGGTGCTGCTCCGGCTCTCGCAGAAAAGATCCCCGGGTGCCCTCGTTGAAATCGGTGAAATGACGGAAAACCACTCGCGGAAGCCTATGTACCGCTGGAGCGTATCGATCGGGAAGAAAGGCGGACCCTCGGGGGAGTGCCATAATGTCCAAATCGTCTCCGGCCCCTTTCTCTGGCTGGCCGGCCATTCACTTTTTCCCCCTTGGCCGACAGCCTCTCCTAGGGCCAAGAGCTGGCCGACCATGTCCCCACCCCCTCCCCTACCTCTCTGCAAATTTTGAGGAATTTTGGAGTTCCCGGGACCTGAAAAAGTGCAAGAAAAGTGCACTTTCTGGCGCGAAATTGCTCCGTTGGAACTTTAGCTGCAATTTCTGACATGTGTCTTGTCATTATCATCAAAATCAAGGTGTATCCTTTTTGAACATGTTATAACCTCTCCGGGAGGTGAATCAGAGGCCGCGATCGAGTTGTCGTCGCCGAAATGCGCGCTTTCTTGTTTATTATTTCGCAACAAACGGGCACTCTGATTTGCGCTCGTTTTGCATTTTTTTGGCTCATAATTTGCATTCTCATGAATATTTTGCATTGTCATGCATGTTTACCATACCTCTATGCTTGAGTATGCGTTGTCACGCATTATCTTTTCTCGCATTGCGATGTGTTTACCCGCCGGCACTGCGTGTGTCAGACTTTTGGAATTACAGGAATCACATTGAATATATGTTGTTGGCATACTGTTCTTGTTGAATTTCCTTCTTTGCAGGCACGATATTGTATGTACGGTTCATTCGAGGCTGGTGCGACCAGACGAATCGCGCAGGTATCGTATCTTCTCCGTGTGAGACGCGACGAGAATTGAATGATTCTCCGCATTCCTAACTGCATGAAATGTAGTTGTTGCTTTGCATTCTTGCTTAAAACTGTCGCATCTATTTGTCAATACTTGCTTCATTACAGCTCGCTGCACTTGCATGATCACCCGGTCCCGCGCCTATCATTTGCATTTTGCCCCCTTTTTTTGCCTGAAGGCACGCCTGCGGGCACACATTTCTGTTCATCTTGTATGATTGTCTGAGTCTTCGGCCTTGTCAAAAATGGGTCGTCTCTAGGCTTTGACATTCACTCCCGTCACTTCTTGACTTCCGAGTTCTGTCAAAGAGGGGCAACTGTAGACACCCCATTTTTGACCGACCTTAAGACTTAGACGTCACCGATTGAGCGCTCGGTGATGTCGCATATTGTGCTCGTTCAGAAGTCCCAGAGTCGCGGCCGTGCGCCCTGCCTCCGAACTTCCGAATCCTCTTCTGTGCCTTGTCTCGGTTTGCGAACCAGACTCGATTTTCTCTGTTTTCTTTCCTGAGGGAAGGGAGTAGTCCTGTAGACTATCTCTCGGTGGCCGTGGGCTACATTTCGTGGCCGTAGGCCATTTTGCCCATTTCGGAGCCCGGTTCCCGGTTTTCGGAGCCGTCAGGCCGTGTGCCTCGGTTCGGGATCGCCCAACCGTCTCCGATTCCTCCGGTTCTTGGCAGTACCTCTGTTTTGTCATAGCAGGGCACACTGGGGTCCTAGATGCCCACTTCGTGGCCGTATGCCACTTTCGGTGCTTACAGCCGGTTTTCGGGCCCCGAATCTCGCGGTTTGGCCCCCGAGCATTCATTTCGCATCGGTTTTCTCCGGTTTTTGGCAGGTACCTCTGTTTTATCATTCCGAGGAACACTGGGCCTCTGATACCCACTTCGCTGCTGAACACCACTTCCGGTGCCTACAGCCCATTTTCGGGACCCCGAACTGCGCGGTTTGGCCCCGAGCGTTCATTTCTCATTAGTTTTTGTTCAATTTTGGCAGGTACCTCTGTTTCAACATTAGGAAGATCACTGGAGGGTAGGAGGCCAGCAATTATCCCAGATAACCAGTTTCGCTCCTCCGGCGCCCGTTTTGCTCACTTCCGGGCTAATGTTGAACACCCTAGGCCCATTTTCTTCCAACCAAAGCTACATATCTGTGATCAGGGGACATGGGAGGACCCTAAAAACTACTGGTCGGCCAGCAACTGTGGATTTCATTTTTGAGCCCCTCTTTCAAGCTCTATGTTGTGGCTCCTGCTTCAGTGTTGCCAATTTCCGACCTTGGAACCTTGTTCTACACACCTGGGAGGACACCAAAAAGTGGTGGTCGGCCAGCAATTGTTACATTCATTTTTGAGCCTCTCCTTCAAGTTCTATGTTGTGACTCTTGTTTCAGTGTTGCCAGATTCCGGCCTTGGATCCTTATTCTACACACTTGAGAGGACCCTAACACATGGTGGTCGGCCAGAAATTTTGCACTTCATTTTTGGGCCATGGCCGGCCGGCCAGGGTGAGTGGCTGGCCGACCAGGTGGGGTGGCCGCCGGCCACCTCCCAGAAATTTACCTGGCCGGCCAGCTTTCTGCTTTCCAGCCCTTTCCAGCTGTCCGGATATTTTTCAAAATATCCGGGCATCCGGGGGATATTTTGGGAGGGAAAGCTTGTATGCATTTCCCTCCCCTTTTACACCCTTTCTTGCCTATTTGAGGGCATGGCCTCCTTCTTTTTGGGGTTAGACAAATTCCTCTCAAGACTCCATCTCCCTTTGATCTCATTTCCATAGCCAAAACCCTAAAAATTCTTCAAGTCCCTAGCCCATTCCTTCCTCACCCCAAGCCTCACCTTCACACACTTCCATTCCAGCAGCAAGGGAGTGTTCCTCAGAGGCTTAGAAGCAACTTTCATCAAGGCAAGAGGAAGCAAAAGTGTAGTCTTCAAGGGTAAGTCTCAAAATCCATTTTTCTTGCATAATCTTGCTTCAATCTTTTACCCTACTTGTGATCTGTTTTGGGCTCTGACCCCTTCTGGTTTTGTGCTTATTTTGAGCCCCTCTACAACATTGTAGAAGGGCCCAACCTCATTTGGTGTCTCTATGATATACTTGCTTCAATATCACTCTTTATGCCATTAAATTGCATGCTTTGTTTGGATTATGTGTGATCTGTTTTCAAGCATGACATTAACTGTGAGTGGGCTTATATTGAGTCCCTCTTCAACATTGAAGAAGGGCTCCATCATGTTTGGTGGCTCTAGCATGCACTTCCTTTGAAATTCCTCCATTTTACCGTAAAATTGCATGATTAATTTGGCCTATTTGTGATCTGAGTTGGAGCATGAAACATACTGTGATTGTGCTTATTTTGAGCCCCTCTTCAACATTGAAGAAGGGCTCAACCTGGTTTTAATGCTCTACATGCCACTTGTTTTGAATTCATGTTCTACTTCTGTTTTGCATGCTTTGTTAAGCTTATTTGGCTTCGGATTTCAGCCTTCATCAGGCCTAGACAGAGCCTTATTTTTACCTATTTTTCATGTTTTGTTAAGGGCCTTAGGCCATTTGATGATTGGTTTTGGTACTTCATGTTATATCCTCCATATTTTCCGTAAAATTGCATGCTTTGTTAGGCTTGCTTAGCTACTGATTTGAGCCTTCATCAGGCTTATAGAATGTCTTAAAATGACCTATTCTTCATGTTTTGTTAAGGGTCCAAAGTTGTTTGATCATTTCTTATGGTACCTCATGTTGTAGCCCTTTATTGGCTCACTTTTGCATGCCATTTTAAGCATATCTACACACTGAATTAGAGGATCTCATCTACTGTAAATATGCATGTTTTTGGCCCCTCTTCAATTTTGTAGAACTGATTTTTCTGGTTTGAGCATTGTATATACTACTTGCTTTGTAATTCCCCTCTTTTTCCCCGTTTTTGCAAGCTATTTTTGCCATGCTTGTGGTTGTTATTTAGCTTTGTTTGTTACTAAAAAATGCCATATTTGGGCTGCCTTGCTACTGGTTTGCATGTCATGATCATGTTGTGCGTGTTTAGCATGGCTATAGGCCATTTCGGGTACTTAAAATCACATTTCGGGATGATTTCACGCATTGGTTGTAATTTCGTATCATTTCGGGACTGTTTTCCCCTTCATTTAGGTGCTGAAATTTGGTTTGCATGCTTGCATATCATTTCCTGTGCTATTTCATGCCTTCGGGCCATGCCTCGGTTTGCGCGCCTGTGGGTACGCACTTCGAGGCACCTCTGTTTTACGCGACGGCATCTGATGTGAGTGTGGCTGAGGTCCACTCATGTTAGTATAAGCCCAATTTGCATTTCCGTCTCATTTTATCATTGCCTCGGTTTGCGTGCCTGTGGGCACGCATTTCGAGGCACTTCATTCTTATCCGACGGCCTCCTATGTGAGTGAGTGAGGCTCTCCCATGTTGGTGTAAGCCCATCGTGGCATTCCGTATGCCATTTCATTCCATTTTTCATCGCCTCGATGTGCGTCCTGTGGGCACACATTTCGAGGCACTTCGGTTTTATCCGATTTCCACTTCATATCATCGCCTCGATGTGCATGCCTGTGGGCACACATTTCGAGGCACTTCGGTTTTATCCGATTTCCACTTCATATCATCGCCTCGATGTGCGTGCCTGTGGGCACACATTTCGAGGCACTTCGGTTTTATCCGATTTCCACTTCATATCATCGCCTCGGTGTGCGTGCCTGTGGGCACACATCTCGAGGCACTTCGGTTTTATCCGATTTCCACTTCATATTATCGCCTCGGAGTGCGTGCCCGTGTGCACACATTTCGAGGCACTTCGGTTTTATCCGATTTGCATTTCACATCATCGCCTCAGTTTGCGTGCACGCGTGCGCGCTTTTCGAGGCATCTCATTTTCATCTCATTTTCACCAGCATTGCGCATACTAGAATTGTATATTAGTTGCATTTCATGCATATCATGCATATTGCATCGTGTTCGGGATAGGAGTTAGCCCAGACACGGGAAACGAGGCACGTTTCGTACTCCGAGTGACGGAACGGGTCTCAATTCCCAGTCACCGATACTCCGGATTACCCATGATGGAGTTAGATTTTTGTTGTAGCATTCATCTGCATTCATTCTATAGTGAGTTGTGCAATCCGATTCCTCGGCCATCATGCATCGGTATGCGTGATTGGTGGCACGAGGATCGAGGCATGCATATATTTGTGAAATACATTGCTATGCCCTTTTCCTGCTCTCTGTTGCAGCAAAATGGAGAATTGGCAACTTTTCAGAGTCGGGCACGCATTTCAAGAAACACTGCAAACAGAGGCTAAATTGGGCATCCCAGTGGATTTCCGCGCATGGCAGCCCAGCATACATCACTCCATTATCCGGAACGAAGCGAGGCAGCCCCTCCTGGCTTGCAAGCCAACTTTACAGCTTTCTTAGTTTAAATTTGTTAATTAATTAGGAAACTGTATATTTTCGGACTGTATTATTCTTTTATTATTTCGGACCCTCTGCGCGAGGGCATAACTGTAATAAGTGTGGGTGAGTGTGATGTATGTCTTCCAACCCCACGTCTTTCTTCCCTTTTATTTACCCGCTTACGATGGTTAGATATAGGGCATATTTCAATTAGCATACAGTATGATGAGCATGTTTGCATCATTCATCTGTTTTGCATGCACCGGCTCGGCGCATCATACAAACTGCATTTGTATTTCAATTCCAAATTGAGTACATGTTAGCTGTAGCATTTCATATGCCATGTTTAGAATAGCCGAGCCTGCTATAGTTTGCATTATTGCATGCGTTGCATTAGGCATTTCTGTATAGTTAGGATCATGCATGATTTCTAATAAGCTTTTGTTTTGGCTTGGAGTACTCGGTAAGTTTTTATGCTTTAGCATCCTTGCATGCGTGTGAGTGTTGCCATGATAGCATGCTTGCCATGAGGCTATTTGCTTATGTGATATACTACTTGAATGCCTGTGGGTGGAGGTTGTGTTATTTGGATTGGAACAATTCATCAAATGTTTGTTTTAAGCCCACTAGATAGTGGCAAAATCATGTTTTCTAAGCCCACCTGAGGGTGGCAAATCCGCGTCTTAGCCTACCTGCGGGTAGCACTATCAAACCATTTTCAAACAAACAAACATGAAGTGTTTTGTTCCAATTCAGACGACTCAGTCTATACTTATTGCTGCGAGCATCACATAGTAACCTAGGCTAATAATCGTAATAAGAGCATACAATGTTTTCAAAAACAGATATCATGGTTAGTAGAGGCCGGTCTTTGACGGCGAGCGCGGGGGTGCTCACGATGTGACCTTCCCCAATCGTACCCAAGTTCCCGAGCCGAGGCAACTTTGGTGATGACGGACACGTGGCCTTCGGCAACGAGTCAGGGTTTCCTAAATTTCCCATTAAAAAATATTTAGGTGGCGACTCTTATCTGGCAAAGCAGTCCATGTTTGGCACTTCTTTCAAAAAATCTGTTTTCAAAGCGATTTGCCGGATTTGGACTCTTTGGTTCAAGATTAAGAACCGTGACATTTGAGTCCTTCGAACTGTAGTGACCCCAAATATGAACAGAACGGGACCTAACCCTCCCGGGGCATTCGGGGACGTCTACAGTTATCCTGTCCCAATTTCGTCAGGACCTAGGGATTCACTATGCAAACAAGCAGTTTCATATAATTCCTTCCTGCATTCGGGTGAGCAACCTATCCTAGTTTGGAACAGTCTCTATGGCTTCCGATATGTGACTAGGTCGATTGATCAAAAAGGGTACCCTCGGCAAGACACCTAATATACCTCTCGCTCCTAACACCGAGAAATGAAAGGAGGATCAAACGGTACAGCAGTAGTCCCGATCCAAGGTTTGTGATCCCATCATGGCAAAGCCCGCAATCGGTTAGCCTTATGGCAAGTTTTTCCAAGCAAGCCTCCGGCAAACCGTTCAGGAATAACAGATGGCAAACACTGTGACTTAAGCGCACCGATGCAAATGCAATGCAAAGAAACACATAAACGTAAATAAAACAACATATCATGAGTTCGAGTCAAGTTCTCTAAATCCCCAGCAGAGTCGCCAGAAACTGTGGACTGGCCTTTTTCCGTACCCCTGCCTTTCGGAAAGGGTTTGAAAAGAAAGGCCTCACACCTTGGACTCCCGCGATTCTAAATCTAGTCTCACAAGTGCAATGTGAAACTGATAATCACCAAAGAGTCCAATCCGGCAAATCTTTTTTGGAAAATTGATTTTAAATCAAATAATGCCAAAATTGGACTGTTTTACCAGATACAGAGTCGCCACCTAAATATTTTGTTTTTTGGAAAAATTTAGGAAACCCTGACTCGGGCCAAAGGCCACGTGTCCGTCATCACCAAAGTTGCCTCGGCTCAGGAACTTGGGTACGAAGGGGGAAGGTCATGAACTGAGCACCCCCACTCGCCTGATCAAAGATCGGCCTCTACTAACCATGATATGCCATTTTATAAACATTAAGCGTTCTTATTCCAGTTATTAGTCTAACCTTACTATGTGACGCACACAAGCAAACATAGACTAAATCGCAAGAATTGGAACATTTTAAGTCATGTTTGTTTTGTGAAAATAGTTTGAATTTACCACCCTCAAGTGGGCTTAAAAATGCGGATTTGCCACCAAACAAAGTGGGCTTAAAACATGATTTGCCACAACAAAGTAGGATTAAAACGCACATTTGTTGAATCGTTCCAATTCAAACAACAAAGCTTTCATCCACAGGCATTGATACAGTTAATCATTTAAGCACATAGCCTCATGGCAAGCATGCTATCATGGCATCATGCACACTCATGCAAGTATGCTAAAGCGTAAAAGCTTACCGAGTACTCCAAGCCAAAACAAAAACTAGTTAGAAAAATGCATGATCCTAACTATGTTAAGTGTCCAATGCAACGCATGCAATAATGCAATTAATAGGCTCAGCTACTAATATGGCATTTGCAACACTTTGATAGCATGTTTTGAAACACGTATTCAAAGAAGATATTGAAATAACAATGCAGTTTGAATGATGCGCCGAGCCTCGGTGCATGTAAGACAAATGAATGGATGCAAACATGCGAGCATAAGGTATGCTAATTGAAACATGATCCCTAATCTAACTATCAAAAGCGATTAAATAAAAGGGAAAAAGACGTGGGGTTGGAAGACATACACATGCGCGCGCATACTTATTACAACATTACGCCCTCGTGAAGGAGGATCCGAATGAATAAGCTAGGCTACACTAAGCTAAGCTAATCAAGCTAACTATTACAACACAAAACTACTTAACTAACTTATTCTAAGCTAATTAAATATTACAAAATGAATTAATTAGTTAAACACTTTAACTAACTAAATTACAAAGCGAGTAAATTAGATAATTAGCTACCCCTAACTAATAAAGAAATTAAACGGCCTCGAGGGGCAAGGAATGCATGCATGCTCGGATTCTCCTCCCAAAAATGCCACCGTCTTGCCATTGCAGCCTCTGTTTGCACATTTTTGACCACTGAAAATTGTGCCAATTCCCAGAACACTTCTGATCCCCTTTAGGAGCACACAAAGCAACCTTCTTCATTGATGGCCAGTCAGCTACCAATGGTAGCCGTCGGCTACCATTAGTGGCCGGTCGGCTACTGCTGGTGGCCGGTCGACCATCCCTTCCTTGAACTTCCTTTTTTGCTGTAACAGAGAGCAAACAGGGGCAAAACAGTGCAACTCTTGACCCTCAAACCATCAACCAAGCATTTTCCATGCATGATGGCTAAGGAACCAAGCTTATACAAGCTTAATGAGTGCAAAACAAGACTTAACAAAACCACCACCCTATCATGCATGATCAAGGGTAATGGTGACCAAGGAAAGTGGCACATTTCATTACTTTGAATATGAAACGTCCCGTTTTCTTCGTGTTTGAATTAACGTCCGATCCGAACACATGCTATGCAACACAAAAGATGCTTAATCTTGCCTCTTTTACTTGTTCATTTTTGTTTACTCATTTTAGCTTACCAATCCATTCTTTAATTGATTAAGTCGAAGGTGAGTGTCCTCTAATGGAAAAGGTGTCAACCAAGGGATGGTTTAAGGCAAGAGAGAGGTCATGCCTTTGATTAATAGAAACCTTCAAAAGAGGATTGAAACCATTAAGCACGAACCTCGATCTCAAGCTTAAACACAACTCGAAGATTAACCAACCCTCAAAGAAAATGAAAAAGTGAAGAAGTGAGGGAGGTTGCAGATATTTAGGTGCTGGAATTAGGCATGAAAAAGCATTAAAACATGCAACCAAGACACACAAATGATGCTTAAGGCCTAAAAACACTAAGCTAGTGAAGGAAATTGCACCACAACAATGCAATACAAAGCATAACAGACTTAACCAGCCCCAAACAGAGCTAAAACAAGTCAAAACAATAGCAAAAACATGCTGAGATCAAGTTACAAAGTGCTAGAAAAACATGCTCACATGTTAGGCAACTAGGCATGCAAGCAAGACAACAAGGAGGGGAGGCTAACCCCTTCAATTTTGGACTTCAAAAGAAGGTTTTTGCCACAGAAATAACTCTGAATTTTAGTGATTAAAGGGCCCAAAAAGTTTGATTTAAATATGAGAAAAAATGGCACAAAAAGCTAAACAAGCTAAGGGACAAAAGGGGGACAACCCCTGTAGCTCGGCTTTTCGCGCCCCCTTTCGGAAGAATGAAATAGCCCTTACAGTTCGGACTCCACTTGTGTTGGTTCTGAATCTGATTTCACAAGTGCAATGTGAAACAGTGGAAACACAAAAAGAGTCCAAATCCGGCAATTGTTTTTGGAAAATCGATGTTTGAATCAAATGCCAAAAATGGACTGCTTTGCCAGATTTCAGAGTCGCCACCTAAATATTTATGGGAAATTTAGGAAACCCGTGACTCGTGCCAAAGGCCATTAGTCCGTCGTTACCAAAGTGTCTTGGTTCGGGAACTTAGGTATGAGAGGGGAAGGTCAATAATGAGCACCCCACTCACCCGATCAAAGATCGGCCTCTACTAATTATGATGTGATTCTTATGTACAATATATGTTCTTATTCTGATTATTTAATAAATCCTAAAATTTATTATGTGAAGCATACAAGGTATAGACTAGTTTGCTCAAATTGATGTCTCGTATAAGTCTATATAAATATTTTTTTGTATATTTTGTCACAAGAGTGACGTGGCTCAGTGGCTAAGGACTCGGAGGCCGAGCTTGAGGTCAGAGGTTCGAAACCCCGTATCCCATGTCCATCCCTTTGGTGATTTTCTTTCTTTGTTTGTGTGTTTTGCATACGTGTCTCGTATAGTATATATATATTTGTTTGTATATTTTGTCATAAGAGTGACGTGGCTCAGTGGTTGAGGACTCGAAGGCCAGGCTTGAGGACAGGGGTTCGAAACCCCGCATCCCCACATCCATGCATTTTGTGTTTTTCTTTCTTTTTGCGTGTTTTGCGTACGTGTGCTGACGTCAGCAAACGGAATATGCCTTCTCAGTAACGGCATCTTCCCACTAACGGCAGCCAAACAAAATATTCCCCACCTATGTATATCTCTGTATATATATATCTGTGTATACTATGTATATATCCGTATATGTCTGTGTATAGGGTCGTATATGTTTGTGTCGTATATACCTGTATATATCCGTATATGTTTGTGTATAGGTCCGTATATGTCTGTGTCGTATATACCTGTAGCTATACTGTATATGTTATATGTCTGTGTCGTATATACTTGTATGTATACTGTATATGCTTGTGTATAGGGTCGTATATGTTTGTGTCGTATACACCTGTATATATATATCTGAGTATATGTCTGTATTCTGTATGTACATATCTGTGTACATTTATAATAAATATCTGTGTAGTATCCTGCCTATGTTTGCAATGAGTTCCTAGGAGACCAACTGCGACGGTGGAAACTAGAGTTCGAATGGCAAAGCCTAGAACGCAAAAGGTTCGGGATTTCCGAGACTAAAGCCTGGTTTAAATACCCAGAGGTGCATCCAGGGGTGCATTCTCGGCTTGAAATCTGTATGGCAGCCCCATAGGTTGAGGTAGCTTATATGCGCCTCAACTCTGGAAACTGAACCAACCTAGTCCGTCACCCCGTTGGAGAATAGGGAAAGTTGTGAATATAATCAGGAAGAAAAGGGTCATCTGTGACTTCTACATGTAGAGCTTACCCCTTGTCAAAAAAAAAAAAAAAAGAGAAAAAAAGAAAAGAAAAAAAGAAAGAAATACAAATAAAAAAAAAAAAAAAAAAAACAAGCCCAGAAAAATCAAGAAGAAAAGGGCCATTTCTGACTTCTATATGTAGAGATTACCCTTTGTCAGCAAAAAAAAAAAAAAAAAAAAAAAAAAAAAAAAATCATTCATCTTCTTCCTCTCGCGTAAGACGCGTTTGGAAAGCAAATTCCTCCTCTCGCCTAACACGCGTTTGGAAAGCAAATTCCTCCTCTCGCTTAACACGCGTTTGGAAAGCATATTCCTCCTCTCGCCTAACACGCGTTTGGAAAGCAAATTCCTCCTCTCGCCTAACACGCGTTTGGAAAGCATATTCCTCCTCTCGCCTAACACGCGTTTGGAAAGCAAAATTCCTCCTCTCGCCTAACACGCGTTTGGAAAGCAAATTCCTCCTCTCGCCTAACACGCGTTTGGAAAGCAAATTCCTCCTCTCGCCTAACACGCGTTTGGAAAGCATATTCCTCCTCTCGCCTAACACGCGTTTGGAAAGCAAATTCCTCCTCTCGCCTAACACGCGTTTGGAAAGCAAATTCCTCCTCTCGCCTAACACGCGTTTGGAAAGCATATTCCTCCTCTCGCCTAACACGCGTTTGGAAAGCAAAATTCCTCCTCTCGCCTAACACGCGTTTGGAAAGCAAAATCCCTCCTCTCGCCTAACATCGCGTTTGGAAAGCAAAATCCCTCCTCTCGCCTAACACGCGTTTGGAAAGCAAAATCCCTCCTCTCGCCTAACACGCGTTTGGAAAGCAAAATCCCTCCTCTCGCCTAACACGCGTTTGGAAAGCAAAATTCCTCCTCTCGCCTAACACGCGTTTGGAAAGCAAATTCCTCCTCTCGCCTAACACGCGTTTGGAAAGCAAATTCCTCCTCTCGCCTAACACGCGTTTGGAAAGCATATTCCTCCTCTCGCCTAACACGCGTTTGGAAAGAAAAATTCCTCCTCTCGCCTAACACGCGTTTGGAAAGCAAATTCCTCCTCTCGCCTAACACGCGTTTGGAAAGCAAATTCCTCCTCTCGCCTAACACGCGTTTGGAAAGCATATTCCTCCTCTCGCCTAACACGCGTTTGGAAAGCAAATTCCTCCTCTCGCCTAACACGCGTTTGGAAAGCAAATTCCTCCTCTCGCCTAACACGCGTTTGGAAAGCATATTCCTCCTCTCGCCTAACACGCGTTTGGAAAGCAAAATTCCTCCTCTCGCCTAACACGCGTTTGGAAAGCAAAATCCCTCCTCTCGCCTAACATCGCGTTTGGAAAGCAAAATCCCTCCTCTCGCCTAACACGCGTTTGGAAAGCAAAATCCCTCCTCTCGCCTAACACGCGTTTGGAAAGCAAAATCCCTCCTCTCGCCTAACACGCATTTGGAAAGCAAAATCCCTCCTCTCGCCTAACACGCGTTTGGAAAGCAAATCCCTCCTCTCGCCTAATACGCGTTTGGAAAGCAAATTCCTCCTCTCGCCTAACACGCGTTTGGAAAGCAAATTCCTCCTCTCGCCTAACACGCGTTTGGAAAGCAAAATCCCTCCTCTCGCCTAACACGCGTTTGGAAAGCAAAATCCCTCCTCTCGCCTAACATGCGTTTGGAAAGCAAATTCCTCCTCTCGCCTAACACGCGTTTGGAAAGCAAATTCCTCCTCTCGCCCAACACGCGTTTGGAAAGCAATAGCCCCCTTTCGCGAAAAGACGCGTTAGGGCTGCAATAGCCCCCTCTCGCGAAAAGACGCGTTAGGACTTCAATATCCCCCTTTCGCGAAAAGACGCGTTAGGACTGCAATAGCCCCCTTCGCGAAAAGACGCGTTAGGACTTCAATCTCCCCCTCTCGCGAAAAGACGCGTTAGGACTTCCATCTCCCCTTTCGCGAAAAGACGCGTTAGGACATCCATCTCCCCCTTTCGCGAAAAGACGCGTTAGGACTTCCATCTCCCCCCTTTCGCGAAAAGACGCGTTAGGACTTCCCTCTTCCCCTTTCGCGAAAAGACGCGTTAGGACTTCCATCTCCCCCTTTCGCGAAAAGACGCGTTAGGACATACATATCCCCCTTTCGCGAAAAGACGCGTTAGGACATCCATCTCCCCCTTTCGCGAAAAGACGCGTTAGGACATCAATCTCCCCCTTTCGCGAAAAGACGCGTTAGGACATCCATCTCCCCCTTTCGCAAAAAGACGCGTTAGGACTTCCATCTCCCCCTTTCGCGAAAAGACGCGTTAGGACATCCATCTCCCCCTTTCGCGAAAAGACGCGTTAGGACATCCATCTCCCCCTTTCGCGAAAAGACGCGTTAGGACATCCATCTCCCCCTTTCGCGAAAAGACGCGTTAGGACTTCCATCTCCCCCTTTCGCGAAAAGACGCGTTAGGACATCAATCCCCCTTTCGCGAAAAGACGCGTTAGGACATCCATCTCCCCCTTTCGCAAAAAGACGCGTTAGGACTTCCATCTCCCCCTTTCGCGAAAAGACGCGTTAGGACATCCATCTCCCCCTTTCGCGAAAAGACGCGTTAGGACATCCATCTCCCCCTTTCGCGAAAAGACGCGTTAGGACATCCATCTCCCCCTTTCGCGAAAAGACGCGTTAGGACTTCCATCTCCCCTTTCGCGAAAAGTCGCGTTAGGACTTCCATCTCCCCCTTTCGCGAAAAGACGCGTTAGGACATCCATCTCCCCCTTTCGCGAAAAGACGCGTTAGGACTTCCATCTCCCCCTTTCGCGAAAAGACGCGTTAGGACATCCATCTCCCCCTTTCGCGAAAAGACGCGTTAGGACATCCATCTCCCCCTTTCGCGAAAAGACGCGTTAGGACTTCAATAGCCCCCTTTCGCGAAAAGACGCGTTAGGACATCCATATCCCCCTTTCGCGAAAAGACGCGCTAGGACAGCCATCTCCGCCTTTCGCGAAAAGACGCGTTAGGACATCCATCTCCCCCTTTCGCGAAAAGACGCGTTAGGACATCCATATCCCCCTTTCGCGAAAAGACGCTCTAGGACAGCCATCTCCGCCTTTCGCGAAAAGACGCGTTAGGACATCCATCTCCCCCTTTCGCGAAAAGACGCGTTAGGACATACATATCCCCCTTTCGCGAAAAGACGCGTTAGGACATCCATCTCCCCCTTTCGCGAAAAGACGCGTTAGGACATCAATCTCCCCCTTTCGCGAAAAGACGCGTTAGGACACCCATCTCCCCCTTTCGCGAAAAGACGCGTTAGGACTTCCATCTCCCCCTTTCGCGAAAAGACGCGTTAGGACATCCACCTCCCCCTTTCGCGAAAAGACGCGTTTGGACTTCCATCTCCCCCTTTCGCGAAAAGACGCGTTAGGACATCCATCTCCCCCTTTCGCGAAAAGACGCGTTAGGACTTCCATCTCCCCCTTTCGCGAAAAAAAAAACGCGTTAGGACATCCATCTCCCCCTTTCGCGAAAAGACGCGTTAGGACATCCATCTCCCCCTTTCGCGAAAAGACGCGTTAGGACTTCAATCTCCCCCTTTCGCGAAAAGACGCGTTAGGACTTCCATCTCCCCCTTTCGCGAAAAGACGCGTTAGGACTTCCATATCCCCCTTTTGCGAAAAGACGCGTTAGGACCATTTCAAATCCATCGCACTGTTTTGTGCACCGCACTCGCACTATCTTGTACATTCCCATTGGTCTAGGAGACCTTAAATCCTCTGAAGGTGCAATTCCTTTGGTGTTGTCGTGCCCGAACGACTTCAATGGTCTAGGAGACCTTAAATCCTATAAAGTGCAATTCCTTTGGTGTTTGTCGTGCACCGAACGACTTTAGTGGTCTGGTATAGCCGCCTGCCTGTGATTGCAATGAGTTCCTAAGAGCACCAACTGCGACGGTTAAAACTAGAGTTCGAATGGCGATGCCTAGAACGCAAAAGGTTCAGGATTTCCGAGACTAAAGTCTGGTTTAAATACCCAGAGGTGCATCCAGGGGTGCATTCTCAGCTTGAAATCTGTATGGTAGCCCATAGGTTGAGATAGCTTATATGCGTCTCAATTCTGGATACTGAACCAACCTAGTCTGTCACCCCGTTGAGAATAGGGAATGTTGTAATATGATCAGAAAAGCGGCATCCATGGCCACCCAAATCGGTTAACAACAGCAGGGTGCGCCTGTCTGTTCACACCACCTAATCGGTTAACAACAGCAGGTGCGCCTGTTCTGTTCACACCATCCTTCCTCCTTTGCATAAGATGCGTTAGGTTGTTTTGCATGATCTTAAGTGTTTGTTTTTCAAAAAATCCGGCTTCGCGTAGCGTGTAAGTCCAATTCTCAAAATCATTCTGCATATCATTCGCATCTTGCCCCTGAACTACGCTGGTTTGATTCCTTGCAAAGGGATACGTAGGCAACCTTCTGGTTCAACCACATGCATTGCATTTTATTTGATTGCCCAAGTCTTACGTCTTGTCAAAGGGTCGTCTTCGGGCTTTGACATTCACTCACGTCATTTCATGACTTCGAGCTCTGTCAAAGAGGGCAACTGTAGACACCCCATTTTT
>JAPPVO010005863.1:0-14062 GCA_030407325.1 Camellia japonica | reverse complement strand
CATCGCGATGCATTCACTTGCCGACACTGCGTGGTCAAACTTCGGAGTCACAGGAATCACATTGGATATGTTGTTAGCATGTTTTCTTGTTGAGTTTCTCTCTTTGCAGCACGATATGTATGTACGGTTCATTTGAGGCTGGTGCGACCAGACGAATCGCGTAGGTATCGTATCTTCTCCGTGTGAGACGCGACGAGAATCGAATCATTCTCCGCATTCCTAACTGCATGAAATGTAGTTGTTGCTTTGCATTCTTGCTTAAAATTGTTGCATCTATTTGCGAATACTTGCCTCATTACAGCTTGCTGCATTTGCATGATCGTTTGGCTCTGTGCATGTCGCTTTACATTTTGCCCCCCTCCCTTGCCTGCGGGCACGCCCTCGGGCGCATATCTCTGTTCATCTTGTATGATTGTCTAAGTCTTCGCCTTGTCAAAAATGGGTCGTCTCTGGGCTTTGACATTCACTCCCGTCACTTGTGACTTCCGAGTTCTGTCAAAGAGGGGCAACTGTAGACACCCATTTTGACGACCTTAAGACTCAGACGTCACCGATTGAGCGCTCGGTGATGTTGCATATTGTGCTCGTTCAGAAGTCTCAGAGTCGCGGCCGTGCGCCCTGCCTCCGGACTTCCGAACCCTCTTCTACACCTTGTCTCGGTTTGCGAACCAGACTTGGTTTTCTCTGTTTTCTTTCCTGAGGGGAGGGAGAGGTCTAGCAGATCATCTCTCAGTGGCCGTGGGCTACTTTTTGTGGCCGTAGGCCATTTTGCCCATTTCGCCCATTTCGGAGCCCGGTTCTCGGTTTTCGGAGCCGTCAGGCCGTGTGCCTCGGTTCGGGACCACCCAACCATCTCCGATTCCTCCGGTTCTTGGCATGCATCTCATTTACTCCCTAACGAGGGACACTGGGGTCTTAGATATCCACTTCGTGGCCAAACACCACTTTCGGTGCTTAACGGCCGGTTTTCGGGCCCCGAACCTCGCGGTTTGGCCCCCGAGCTTTCGTTTTGCATCGGTTTTTGTTCATTCTTGGCAGGTACCTCTGTTTTATCATAACGAGGGACACTGGGGTCTTGGATACCCACTTCGTGGCTGAATGCCACTTTCGGTGCTTACAGCCGGTTTTCAGGCCCCGAACCTCGCGGTTTGGCCCCCGAGCTTTCGTTTTGCATCGGTTTTTGTTCATTTCTTGGCAGGTACCTCTGTTTTATCATAACGAGGGACACTGGGGTCTTAGATACCCACTTCGTGGCCGAATGCCACTTTCGGTGCTTACAGCCGGTTTTCGGGCCCCGAACCTCGCGGTTTGGCCCCCGAGCTTTCGTTTTGCATCGGTTTTTGTTCATTTTTGGCAAGTACCTCTGTTTTATCATCAGGAAGATCACTGGAGGGTGGGAGGCTAGCAATTGTCCAAGCAACCTGTTATGCCCTTCCGGCGCCCCCCGGCACCCGTTTTTCTCACTTCCAGGCTAATGTTGACCACCCTAGGGTCATTTTCTTCGAGCCAAAACCACATATTCGTGTTGTACACACATGGGAGGACACTAAAAAACCATGGCCGGCCAGTAATTCTTATTTTCATTTTTGACCCTCTTGAAAAGTGAATTGTTGTTTCTTCTGGTTCAGAGTTGTCAATTTCCAACCATAGGGCCTTGTTGTACACACCTGGGAGGACACCATCATGTGGTGGCCGGCCAGCAAATCCATCTTTCCATTTTTGCCCTTGGCCGGCCGGCTAGGGGGGTGGCCGGCCGCCACCTCCAATAAAGGTGGCTAGCCGGCCATACTCCTTGGGAAGTGTGTTTCACAGCTGTATAGCTGTATCCCCCAAAAGATCTGATTCGGGGGATATTTTGTTTGCAAGGGAACTTGTTCCCTTAAGGTTGCACACTTGCATACACTTTTGGCACACAATTCTTGCATGCATACACTCCCCTCCCTCTCCCTCAAGACCTAGAAAAAACTTGGCTCAAGGATATCTCTCTATCTCTCTCAAACTCTCAAGTTTTGGTCTCATTTGTTCATCAACACCAAGCACTACCTTCACCACTTCCATTCAGCAGCAAAGGAAGGTTTTTCAGTGGCTAAGAAGCAACAAACTCAAGTCAAGAAGCAAAGAAAGACTTGTCTTCAAGGGTAAGTCTCAAATCCCTCTTTTACACCACTTTCTTGCCTCATTTCTTAACCTTACTTGCTCACTGTTTTGAGCTCCGACCAATACTGAAAGTGGCCTTCTTTTGAGCTATTCTTGAGATTTTTTTAAGGGCTCAACTCTGTTTGAGCCCTCCATCTTACACTTCTTTCAATATCCTCTTGTATGCCTTTATTTTGCATTGAATATTTGGCCTATGTGTGATCTGAATTGGAGCATCTCATAAACTGATATTGTGCTTATTTTGAGCCCCTCTTCAACATTGAAGAAGGGCTCAACCTTGTTTTCATGCTCCATGTGCCACTTGCTTTGAATCCATGTTTTGCTCTTGTTTTTGCATGAAATATCTAGCTTATGAGTGATCTAATTTCGAGCATGACATAAACTGTGAGTGGGCCTATTTTGAGCCCCTCTTCAACATTTAAGAAGGGCTAAATCCTGTTTGGCCTCTCTATCATGCATTTTCTTCACAATTCCTTCAATTTACCGTAAACTTGCATGATTTATTTGACCTACATTCAGTCTGTTTTGGAACATGCCATGAACTGTGAGTGAGCTTATTTTGTGTCCCTCTACAATATTGTAGAAGGGATCAATCTTTTTTGGGGTCTCCATGTTACACTTGCCTTTATATCTCTCTTTGACCCCACTTTGCATGCCTTTTTAAGCTTATCTAGCTTCTGATTTCAGCCATAATCAGTACTGAAAATATTCATATTTTGATCTTCTTGACATATCTCATTGAGGGTCTTTGTTGGTTTGATCAATGTTTGGGGTACTTCATGTTATAGCCTTATATATCCTCATTCTTGCATAGCATTTTTACCATGTTTTCATACTGAGTTGGGGGATGTCATCTACTGAAAATGTGCATATTTTTAGTCCCTCATCAGGGTTGTAGAAGGGTACTTTTCTATTTGAGCATCGCATGTATCACTTGCTTCAATACCCCTCTCTTGGCTCGTATTTTTGCATGATATTGTTGCCCTATCCATGCTTTCTATTTAGCCCTTTTTGTGACTGAAAGATGCTATTTTGGGAGCTGCCTTGCTACTGTTTTGCATTTCATTTACCAATTATGCATGTTTAGTGTGGCTATAGGCCATTCCGGGTGCTTATAATCGCATTTCGGGACCATTCCGGGCGTTTGGTATCATTTCCCCACTTTTCGGGACTGTTTTGCATCATTTATAAGTGCTGAAAATCCATTTGCATGTTTGCATATCACTTTCGTATGTCATTTCATGCTTAAACGCATTGCCTCGGTTTGCGCGCCCGTGGGCACGCATTTCGAGGCACTTCTTTTTATCCGACGGCCTCTCATGTGAGTGTGGCTGAGGCCCACTCATGTTAGTATAAGTCCATTTCGCATTTCGTGTGTCATTTCATGCTTTAATCCATCGCCTCGATTTGCGCACCCGTGGACGCGCACTTCGAGGCACCTCATTTTTTATCCGACGGCCTCTCATGTGAGTGTGGCTGAGGCCCACTCATGTTAGTATAAGTCCATTTCACATTTCGTGTGTCATTTCATGCTTTAATCCATCGCCTCGGGCGCGCACTTCGAGGCACCTCATTTTTTATCCGACGACCTCCCGTGTGAGTGTGGCTGAGGCTCACTCATGTTAGTGTAAGTCCAATTGCATCGCGTATGCCATTTCATGCCTTAGGATCATTTCCTCGGTTTGCGTGCCCGCGTGCACGCATTTCGAGGCATTTCATTTTCATAGCATTGTGCATGCTAGGGTTGCATATTAGCTACATTTCATGCATATCATGCATACCGCATCGTGTTCGGGATAGGAGTTAGCTCGGACACGGGAAACGAGGCACGTTTCGTACTCCGAGTGACGAAACGGGTCTCAATTCCCCAGTCACCGACACTCCGGATTACCCATGATGGAGTTAGGTTTTGTTGTAGCATTCATCTGCATTGCACCCTATATTGAGTTGTGCAATCCGACTCCTCGGCCATCATGCATCGTTATGCGTGATTGGTGGCACGAGGATCGAGGCATGCATATATTTGTGAAATACATTGCTATGCCCTATTCCTGCTCTCTGTTGCAGCGAAATGGAGAATCAGCAACCTTTCGGAGTCCGGCACGCTTTTCGAGAAATATTACAAACAGAGGCTAAATTGGGCATCCTAGTGGATTTCCGAAAGAGCAGCCCAACATGCATCATTTTATTATCCGGAGCAGAATCAAGGCAGCCCCTGGCTTGCAAGCCAAGTTTACAGTTTTTCTTAGTTTAATTTGTTAATTAATTAGGAATATGTATATTATTCGGACTGTTTATTTTGGCCTGTATTATTCTTTTATTTCGGACTGTATATTTATTCGGACCCTCTGAGCGATGGCATAACTGTAATAAGTGTGGGTGAGTGTGATGTATGTCTTCCAACCCCCACTTCTTTCTCCATTTTATTTACCCACTTATGATGGTTAGATATAGGGCATATTTCAATTAGCATACAGTATGACAGCATGTTTGCATCATTCATCTGTTTTGCACGCACCGGGCTCGGCGCATCATACAAACTGCATTTGTATTTCAATTCCAAATTGAGTACATGTTAGCTGTTGCATCCCATATGCCATGTTTTAGAATAGCCGAGCCTGCTATAGTTGCATTATTGCATGTGTTACATTAGGCATTTCTGTATATTTAGGATCATGCATGATTTCTAATAAAGTTTCTGTTTTGGCTCGGAGTACTCGGTGAGTTTTATGCTTTAGCATCCTTGCATGCGTGTGAGTGTTGCCATGATAGCATGCTTACCATGAGGCTATGTGCTTATGTGATATAACTGCCTTGAATGCCTGTGGGTGGAGGTTGAGTTATTTGAAGTGGAACAAATCATTGACTGTTTGTTTTAAGCCCACTAGATAGTGGCAAAATCATGTTTTCTAAGCCCACCTGAGGGTGGCAAATCCGCGTCTTAGCCTACCTGCGGGTAGCATCATCAAACCATTTGCAAACAAACAAACATAAAATGTTTTGTTCCAATTCAGGCGGCCCAGTTTATACTTATTTGCTGCAAGCATCACATAGTAACCTAGGCTAATAATCGGAATAAGAGCATACAATGTTTTCAAAATAAGATATCATGGTTAGTAGAGGCCGGTCTTTGACCGGGCGAGCGGGGTGCTCACGAAGTGACCTTCCCCAATCGTACCCAAGTTCCCGAGCCGAGGCAACTTTGGTGATGACGGACACGTGGCCTTTGGCACCGAGTCAGGGTTTCCTAAATTTTCCAAAAATAATATTTAGGTGGCGACTCTGTATCTGGCAAAGCAGTCCATGTTTGGCACTTCTTTCAAAAAAATCTGTTTTCCAAAACGATTTGCCGGATTTGGACTCTTTGGTTCAAGATCAAGAACCGTGACACAAATCGAGTCCGAGCTGTAGCGAGGTCCCCCGCGGGCTTGTTACACATGGCAGTCACTCACACACATGCAAGGATGCTAAAGCATAAAAACTTACCGAGTACTCCAAGCCAAAACAGAAGCTAATTAGAAATCCATGCATGATCCTAACTATACAGAGATGCCTAATGCAACACATGCAAGAATGCAACTACAGCAGGTTCGGCTATTCTAAACATGGCATATGAGATGCAACAGCTAACAAGTACTCAACTTGAAATTGAAATATAAATGCAGTTAGTATGATGCGCCGAGCCCGATGCATGCAAAACAGATGAATGAATGCAAACATGCTATCATACTGTATACTAATTGAAACATGCCCTAATCTAACCATCATAAGCTGGTAAATAAAAGGGAGAAAGACGTGGGGTTGGAAGATATACATCACACTCACGCACACTTATTACAACATTGCCCTCACTCGGAGTGTCCGAATAAATAATATACAGTCTCAAATGAATAATTACAGTCCGAATAAATAGTACAGTCCGAATAAATACAAAACCCTAATTAATTAACAAATTAACTAGGAAAAATAGTAAATTAGCATGCAAGCTAGGGGACTACCTCGACTCTGCTCCGGATGATGAATGATGTGTGTTTGAGTTGCTTGGCGCGGAAATCCATCGCGATACCCCGATTAGCCTCTGTTTTACAATTGAGCCCGGAATATTGCGCGAAGTTCCAAGAGATTGCCAATTTTTGATTTGCTGCAACAGAGAGCAGAAAAGGGGCATGGCAATGTATTTTCACACATGTATGCTTGACTACTCTTCAGGAAGCGTAGTCTTCGATCCTCGTGCCACCAATCGCGCATCTCGATGCGTGATGGCCGAGAAGTCGAATTGCACAACTTAATATAAAATGAATGCACATGAAAACATAATGAGGCCGAGACTCCATCATGGATAATCTGGAGTGTCGGCGACTGGGGAATTGAGACACGTTCCGTCACTCGGAGTACGAAACGTACCTCGTTTCCCGTGCTCGGGCTAACTCCTATCCCAAACACAATGCAATATGCATGACATGTATGAATGCAACTAAGATACAACCTAACATGCACAATGCTATGAAATGGCATACACGATGCACGAGGTAACATGGCATACACAATGCGCTAGCATACAACCTAGCACACACAATGCTATGAAATGAAATGGCATACACAATGCATAATGGACTTACACCAACACAAGTGGACCTCAGCCACACTCACATAGGAGGCCATTAGATGGAAATGAGACACTCGAGATGCGTGCACACATGCACGCAAATCGAGGACCGACCCTAAGGCACGAATGCCCCTCTACCAAAGCATGGCAAAGCATGGAATATGGCATACAAACATGCAAATTTCAGCACTAAAATATGATGCTAAACAGCCCCGAAGCATGGCAATATGGCACCCGATGCATGAGATGAGACCCGAAACTCAAAACTGGGCACATGGAATGACTTATAGCTATACAAAGCATGCATTATTTGAACATGAAGCATGAAGACAGAGTCAAGGCAGTCCCAAAACATGAACTTTTCCAGTTTAGAGTGTGGCCAAAAAGTGCTAGCAAGATGGCTTAAATTAGCATGCAATTTTGACTGGCAAACATGGTTTACATGGCAAGTGTATGAAGCAGGTAAGAACTCATCAAACCAGCAAAAATCAGTGAATAAAACATGCCAAAATATGCCCAAATAACCTCTGAAAAGTAGCCAACACATGCACAAATGATAAGCTCCTTTAGAGGGCTATACAAGGGATTCTTAAGCATATACAAGATAGACATGTGGCAGCCCCAAATCAACTTTGAAAATCAAATATGATAGTCTTAAAACTCACCAAATTGATCCTGAAATGTGACTAAGGAGCATGCAAGATAGGGTCTCTTTGGAAGGCCAAAATGACCACCAAACAAGTCAAGGAGAGAAGGGGGTACCCCCCTCTGATTTGGAGGCTCAAAACAGTGTTTCAGCCACTGAAAATCCACTAAATTTCAGTGGCTAGAAGGCCAAACAAAGCATGCAATTGGAGCTTAGGTGTAAGGCTCAAAATAGGATACAATCAAGCATACAAGGAAGCATGTGACCCCAAATAAGAAAATTACCTTAATAAAACATGAAGATGATGTCAAAACAAGACTTTTTCCAGTTTATGACAAATCTCAAAAGTGAACACAAATAGGGTTTATCTATCATGCAAAAGTGGCCCTAAAAGAGAGAATAGAGATAAGGGACAGCATCTGGCCCCAAATGGCAAGGAGCCCTTCAACAAAGTTTAAGAGGGGCTCAAAACAAGGCACTTTACAGTTTACATTAAGCCTCGAAAATGAACACAAGTGAGGCTAAATCAACATGCAAGAAAAAGGCCTAAAAGAGGGATAAAGAGACAAGTGGTAGAATCTGACCTCAAACAGAGAAGAGCCCTTCAACAAAGTTGAAGAGGGGCTCAAAAAAAGGCATTTCACAGTTTATGACCAAGTCCAAAACAGCTCACAAATAAGCCTAAAATACTATACAAAAAAAAGGGCTAAAAGAGAGTTAAAGAGGCAAGTGATAGTAAGAGATCTCAAACAGCAAGAGGTCCTTGATCAAACATGAAAAGGAGCTCAAAATATGACTATTTACAGTTTGGGTTGGAGCCCAAAAATGTAAGCAACAAAGGCTAAGATTGCATGCAAAATAGGAACAAAAAAGAAGGAAAAGAAGCTTACCCTTGTAGCACAAAGCTCCAGTAGCTTTTGGTTGAAGAAATGGTGCTCCTAACATCTGAAAAACAGTCTCAAGTTGCTGGAATGGAGTGTGGAGGTGTTGTGCTATGGCTTGTAGTGTAAATGGTGCAAGACTTTTAGGGTTTTGAGGCTTGGAAGAGAGGGAGAGGAAGAGATGTAAGCAAGGCTCTAAACAAAATTTTGTAACCCCCTAAAATGGAGCTGGAGGGGCTGGTTTTATAGAGGGAGGAGTGGAGAAAAGGGGGAGAAAATCAAATTCAAATTTTCCCCCCAAAAGACCCTCCCCCCCCGATACAGGATCTGGGGGGAAAATGAGGGTACAGCTGTAAGGAACCAGCTGAGGGGAGCATGGCCGGCCAGGTTCAGAGGGTTCAGGTGGCCGGCCGGCCACCTCCCCTAGCCGGCCGACCAGGTTCAAAAGGGTCACTCAGAGAAAGCTGGCCGGCCACCCATATTGGTGGCCTCCCATGTGTGCACAACACAACCATGTGGTCAAAACCTAGAAAAAGTGAACCAGGAGAGAGAAAACCCAACTTTTCAGAGGGGTTCAAAAGGGTCAGGAACAATTGCTGGCCGGCCATGACATATTGGTGGCCTCCCAGGTGTGTACAACACAAATATGTGGTTGATGGCCCAAAAAAGTGGCCTGGGGGTGGTCAACACTAGCTTTCCAGTGAGGAAAACGGGCGACGAAGAGCGATGAAGGAATAAAGCTGGCTTTCAGAACAATTGCTGGCCTCCCACCTTCCTACGACCTTCCTAACAGTGAAAATAAGGTCTCCGCCAAAAATGAACTGAAACCGATGTAAAACGAAGGTTCGGGGGCCAAAACGCGCAGCCTGGGGCCCCGAAAACAAACTGTTAAGCACCGGAGGTGGCGTTCGACCACGAAGTTGGTCTCTCGGACCACAGTGTCCCTCAAAAGGGAGGAAATAAGATGTGTGCCAAAAACCAGAGCAAACAGAGGTGGTTAAGCGGTCCCGAATCCAGGCACACGGACAACGGCTCCGAAAAACTGGAAGCCGGGCTCCAAACGGGAAAAATGGCCTACTACCACGAAACGTAGCCTACGGCCACTGAGAGATGGTCTACGAGACCTCTCCCTCCCTTCGGGAAGAGAAAACAGAGAAAACAGAGCCTGGTTCACAAACCGAGGCAAAGCACAGAAAAGCTCGGAAGTTCAAAGGCAAGGCTCGCAACCGAGACTCTGAAACCTCTGAACGAGCACGATATGCAACATCACCAAGCGCTCAATCGGTGACGTCTGAGTCTTAAGGTCGGTCAAAAATGGGGTGTCTACAGTTGCCCCTCTTTGACAGAACTCAGAAGTCATAAGTGACGGTGTAGACACCCCATTTTTGACCGACCTTAAGACTCAGACGTCACCGATTGAGCGCTCGGTGGTGTTGCATATCGTGCTCATTCAGAAGTCTCAGAGTCGCGGCCGTGCACCCTGCCTCCGGACTTCCGAACTCTCTTCTGTGCCTTGCCTCGGTTTGTGAACCGGACTCGGTTTTCTCTGTTTTCTTTCCTAAGGGGAGGGAGAGGTCCCGTAGACCATCTCTCAGTGGCCGTGGGCTACATTTCGTGCCCGTAGGCCATTTTGCCCATTTCAGAGCCCGATTCCCGGTTTTCGGAGCCGTCAGGCCGTGTGCCTCGGTTCGGGACCACCCAACCATCTCCGATTCCTCCGGTTTTTGGCATGCATCTCATTTACTCCCTTTCGAGGGACACTGGGGTCTTAGATACCCACTTCGTGGCCGAATGCCACTTTCGGTGCTTAACGGCCTATTTTCGGGACCCCGAACTGCGTGTTTTGGTCCCCGAGCATTCGTTTTGCATCGGTTTTCGTTCATTTTTGGCAGGTACCTCTGTTTTATCACCAGGAAGATCACTGGAGGGTGGGAGGCCAGCAATTGTCTCAGCAACCTGTTATGCTCTTCCGGCGCCCCCCGGCGCCCGTTTTTCTCACTTCCGGGCTAATGTTGACCACCCTAGGAGCATTTTCTTCAAGCCAAAACCACATATTTGTGTTGTACACACATGGGAGGACCCTAAAAACATATGGCCGGCCAGTAACTCTCATTGAACCTTTTGAACCCCTCTTTAAATTGGCCTATTCTCCCTCCTGTTTTAGAGTTGTCAAATTTGAACCACAGGGTCTTGTTCAGCACACCTGGGAGGACACCAATCTTTGGTGGCCGGCCACTAAATCAAGTTGACCTTTTTGACCCTTGGCCGGCCGGCCATAGGGGGTGGCCGGCCGGCCACCTGCAACAAAAATACATGGCCGGCCATGCTTCCCTCAGTGCATACTTTACAGCTGTATAGCTGTTTCCCCCAGAAAATATCTGTATCCGGGGGATATTTTAGGAGGGAAAGCTTGGGTGCATTTCCCTCCATTTATACCCCTCCTTTTGTCCATATAAGGGGCCTCCAACACTCTCTCAAGGGTTAGAAAAAATTGCCCTCAAGCATACATACACACCTCCATCTCCATCTCTCTAAAACTCTCAAGTTTAGTGCCATTTCTTCATCATCATCAAGCACCACCATCACCACTCCATTTCCAGCAGCAAAGGGAGCTTTTCAGAGGCTTAGAAGCAACATTTCTCAAGCCAAGAAGCAAAGAAAGAGTGGTCTTCAAGGGTAAGAGTCCATTTCCCTCTTTTGTAGCATTTTCTTACCTCATTTCTTAGCCCTATTTGATTACTGTTTTGGGCTCCGACCCTAACTGAAACTAGGCCTTTTTTGAGCCATTATTCATGTTTCATCAAGGGCTCAACCCTGTTTGAGCCCTCCTTTTGGTACTTGCTTCAATACCCCTTGGAATGCCATATTTTTGCATGATTTATTTGGCCTATGAGTGATCTGTTTTCGAGCATAATGTAAACTGTTAGTGGGCCTATTTTGAGCCCCTATTCAACATTGAAGAAGGGCTCAACCCTGTTTGGCCTCTCTATCATGCACTTGCTTCATAATCTCTCATATTTACCGTAAAGTTGCATGATTTGTTTGACCTACATGTAGTCTGTTTTGGAGGATGTCATGAACTGTGAGTAAGCTTATTTTGTGTCCCTCTACAACACTGTAGAAGGGATCAACCTTGTTGGGGGTCTCCATGTTATACTTGTCATTATATCCCTCTTTGACCCCCATTTTTGCATGCTTTCTTAAGCTTATCTAGCTTCTTTTTTCGGCCATCATCAGAACTGTAAAGAGTCATATTTTGATCTTATTGACATATTTCATAAAGGGTCTTTTCTGGTTTGATGAATGTTTGGGGTACCTCATGTTATAGCCTTATGTATCCTAGTTTCTTGCATGACATTTTTAGCATGTTTGCATACTGAGTTGGGGGATGTCATCTACTGTAAATATTCATATTTTTAGTCCCTCATCAATGTTGTAGAAGGGTACTTTTCCATTTGGGCATCGCATGTATCACTTGCTTCAATACCCCTCTCTTGGCCCGTATTTTTGCATGCTACTGTTGCCCTATCTATGCTTGCACTTTGGCCTTGTTCTAGACTGAAAAATGCTATTTTGGGGCTGCCTTGCTACTGTTTTGCATGTCATGTACCAATTATGCATGTTTAGTATGGCTGTAGGCCATTTCGGGTGCTTAGTATTGCATTTCGGAATCATTCCATGTTTCGGGTGCACTTTATCCATGTTTCGGGGTTGTTTTCCCCCACATTTCAGTACTAGAATTCCATTTGCATGTTTGCATATCATTTTCATGCCATTTCATGCTTTATGTCATTGCCTCGGTTTGCGCGCCCGTGTGCACGCATTTCGAGGCACTTCTTTTTTTATCCGACGGCCTCCCGTGTGAGTGTGGCTGAGGCTCTCTCATGTTAGTGTAAGTCCATTTTGCATTCTGTATGTCATTTTAGTCTCATCGCATTGCGTATGCCATCGCCTCGGTTTGCGTGCCCGTGTGCACGCATTTCGAGGCATTTCATTTTCACCTCACGGCCTCCCGTGTGAGTGTGGCTGAGGCTCTCTCATGTTGGTGTAAGCCCATGTTGCATCGCATATCTCATTATAGTCCTGTTGCACTCCGTATGTCATTTCCTCGGTTTGCGTGTCCGTGGGCACGCATTTCGAGACATCTCATTTTAGTCTCATTGTATATCATATTTCATGCCATTTCATGCCTTAGGGCCATCGCCTCGGTTTGCGAGCCCGTGTGCACGCATTTCGAGGCGCTTCATTTTCATCCGTCGGCCTCTTATGTGAGTGTGGCTGAGGTCCACTCGTGTTAGTGTAAGTCCAATCAGCATTGTGTATGCCATTTCATGCCTTAGGATCATCGCCTCGGTTTGCGTGCCCGTGTGCACGCATTTCGAGACATCTCATTTTCATGGCATTGTGCATGCTAGGATTGTATTTTAGTTGCATTCATGCATATCATGCATATTGCATCGTGTTCGGGATAGGAGTTAGCCCAGGCACGGGAAACGAGGCGCGTTTCGTACTCCGAGTGACGGAACGGGTCTCGATTCCCAAGTCACCGACACTCCGGATTACCCATGATGGAGTTAGGTTTTGTTGTAGCATTCATCTGCATTCATCCTATATTGAGTTGTGCAATCCGACTCCTCGGCCATCATGCATCGAGATGCGTGATTGGTGGCACAAGGATCGAGGCATGCATATATTTGTGAAATACATTGCTATGCCCCTTTCCTGCTCTCTGTTGCAGCAAAATAGAGAATCAGCGGTCTTCCGAGGATTGGCACGCATTTCAAGAAATATTGCAAACAGAGACTAATTGGGGCATCCCAGTGGATTTCCGCGCAAAGGCAGTCCAGCATACATCATTCATCAGAATCGAGGCAGCCCCCTGGCTTGCATGCCAGTCTACATTTTTCTTAGTTAATTTGTCAATTAATTAGGGATCTGTAATATTCGGACTGTATTATTTCGGACTGTATTATTCTTTCATTTCGGACTGTATATTTATTTGGACCCTCTGTGCGAGGGCATAATTGTAATAAGTGTGCGTGAGTGTGATGTATGTCTTCCAACCCCACGTCTTTCTTCCCTTTTATTTACCCGCTTATGATGGTTAGATATAGGGCATATTTCAATTAGCATACAGTATGACAGCATGTTTGCATCATTCATCTGTTTTGCACGCACCGGGCTCGGCGCATCATACAAACTGCATTTGTATTTCAATTCCAAATTGAATACGTGTTAGTTGTAGCATTCCATATGCCATGTTTAGAATAGCCGAGCCTGCTATAGTTGCATCCTTGCATGTGTTGCATTAGGCATTTCTGTATAATTAGGATCATGCATGATTTCTAATCGGTTTTCTGTTTTGGCTTGGAGTACTCGGTGAGTTTTATGCTTTAGCATCCTTGCATGCGTGTGAGTGTTGCCATGAATAGCATGCTTACCATGAGGCTATATGCTTATATGATATAACTGCCTTGAATGCCTGTGGGTGGAGGTTGAGTTATTTGAAGTGGAACAATTCATCAAATGTTTGTTTTAAACCCACTAGATAGTGGCAAAATCATGTTTTCTAAGCCCACCTGAGGGTGGCAAATCCACGTCTTAGCCTACCTGCGGGTAGCACCATCAAACCATTTTCAAACAAACAAACATGAAATGTTTTGTTCCAATTCAGGCGGCCCAGTCTATACTTATTTGCTGCGAGCATCACATAGTAACCTAGGCTAATAACCGGAATAAGAACTCACAATGTTTTCAAAATAGGTATCATGG
>JAPPVO010005862.1:0-18869 GCA_030407325.1 Camellia japonica | reverse complement strand
GAGAGAACTTCGAAATCGAAATCACTTTGAGATTGGATCTGAGATGAAACCGAGCTGAAGAAGGTTGAATCTTAATCTTTGAGACTGAAAGGTTTAGAGAGAGAGAGAGAGAGAGAGAGAGAGAGCTTTGGAGTGAGTGAGAGATTTGAGGGATTGGTTTCTCTGAGACTGAAGGTTTCCTAGATTCAAAATGAGGGCCTGAAGAGAGAGACAGTGAGAACGGTTCTGATTCTCACAGAGCTAAGAGAGAGGGAGGAATAACATTGTAACACATGTGAAGGCGTTGAAAAAACGACTTCTATTCCTTAAACGGTACCGTTTTAATTAAAATAAAAGGCGACGTTTATAAAACGTCGTTAAAGGTTAGAAACAGTGGCGTTTAAAAAAACGTCGCTAAATAAACGTCGTTAAATTCTATATTTCCTGTAGTGTTATATCTTTCATATAAAATGTTTTTTTATTATTATTTTTTATTTTTTTATTTTATCCATGTATAAAATTATTTTTAAAGAGAAAAGACTAAAATTAAATATATTTTATTATCTTTTTTACATCTATTGTAGTTCAATCCCTATTACTTTTTTTCCATTCTCATTTTTTCTTCTCTACTACATTTTTTTTCTTTCTTCAAAAAGTAAGAATTATAGTGTTTTGATTATATAAGAAAGCAATAGATGAATAAACGGTGGTGAAGAATCATAAAAAAAGTGAAATGATGAGTTTTTTTTTTTTATTTGTTTGGTAGGTTTTTGTTTCATTTTTTGAGGAAATTCTTCGACTTTTGTTCGGTGTGTCAAAATCGAATAAAATAAAATAATTCGGAAATCACATTGTCGAACAAAAAATATATGTCCAGTAACTCACTGCCGAATAAAAGATACATTTTCGATAACTCAAGACCGAACGTTTTTAATTTGTTCGGTTACTCATTACCTTGCATTTTCAGTTTTATTTTTTATATTTTTATATTTTTTTGCTTTGAAGGATTAGGCTTCTATTTAGTGCAATAATGCAAGTATAATCATTTGGCTGCTGAATATCTTGAATGACTCATTTGTTGGTAGATTATCTGAGGAGGAAACATCATTGTTAGTTGATATGTTAAAGAGTATGGTACGACTAAAAGTGGTATTTATTACATAGAAACGAAAGGATATCTTTAATGCAACAACAATGAAGACAATTTACAATGCACGTAAAGCGACAAGTGGCTGGACAAATTTATTTTAGTTCGACAACATAACATTGGAGTAATCTAATTTGTATAGTAATGTATCATCGAACATGCACGTTACAAATGGACTCCAACTAATTTCTTGTTGAAATAAAGTAAAATCATCTAATCAAACGACAATAAATGGCTGAAAAAAATTAGTTTGTCTAATAATACGACATTAGAGTAATTCAAATTCTTTAACATTGTATTACCAAAAATTATTGATGTAAAGAGACAAAATTGAAAGGGTTTTGAAGGATTTCTAGTTTAGGGTTAGTTTTGACAGTATAATTGGTATAATGAGAATCATATATATTTTTTTAGTAATGTAATAAAATAAAAAATGTAAAAAAATAAATTAGTAATATAAGTAGAATTACTCTGTCTTTTTAATCGGTGGTTAGCAAATGTTTTTGCTTTCATTGTTTTGTTAGTTTTATAGCTCTGTTTAGCTCATGATTCAAGTGCCTAAGCAAGTGTAGCAGCTTGATGAAACATTTCTTTAGTTTTGAATTGGCTTGATGCGGTTTTATTGATTTTAACTTTTGTTTTTGTTTTTGTTTTTTCATTTTTTTTAGATGCCAAATTAATGAGTTCCATGGTGAGGGTTACGTACATGTGACGTGTGGTCAGCTACGTCATTATGTCTCGATCTTTTGCTTAATTGAAAAGAAAAAGAAAAAAAAAAAGAAAAAGAAAAAGAAAAGTTAAATGGTTTACTCCTGACACTTTCCAAATTTTATTTTGATTCCTTATGGTCTGCCAATTAGATGGAAAGTGATCAGGTGAGGAAAATGAGAGCACGTTCGGGAGACATCAGAGAAAAAAAATAATAATGACGCATTATATTTTTCACCTCTCTACTTTCACTCAAATTTTCTAACAATGAGGTGATAATAGATCACATTGCAATGTACGTCCGATAACTTAATTAGTACAATTAGAAGTGAGATGAAACTGAAATTCAGTTGTTGAAAATATAATTTATCCAAGATTTTGTTGTTGCTTGGTGCAGTTTGTTAGAGCTATTTATAACTTTTTTGTTAAAAGAATTTGTGTTAGAATGTTTAATGTAATTTTTGTTTATAAGGTAAAAATAATTTAACCAGTTAAAAAAAATTGATTAGCTGAAAAGTTTTAAAAAAAAGCTCTTGTAAGTTTAAATTTTTTATTCTTATTTTTTATTATCAATTTTCAATTTGAAAAAAACTAACATAGTGAACCTTGACCTATTAAACTTTATCTGGCTTAAGATTTTGTAATGGCAACAGAATCTGACATACATGAGCAGATAAACAACACTGTTAATTTTTTTGAAGGGCTATTGCTTTGCAAGCTTTAGCAGGAGCACCTTAATGGACAAACCCTAGTTGCCTTGACAAAATGGGAAGTTGACATGCAACTTTTAAGATATTTAGCATCTCTTTTTACTCGAAACAAATATTAAAGTGTGATAAAGTGTATTAATAAAAAGGGGTACTTACATATAAGTCCTAATAAATGGACTTATTGTCTAATAGGTCCTATGGAAAAAATTTATCATAAAAAGGTCACTAATTATAAGTTTTAGCGACAATTTATAAAAATCATAGCAAAAAAATGTCATTAATTGTCAATTTTTAGCGACATATATAAAAAATTGTCACAAAAAATTATTTTTAACGACAATTTTACCAAGACTTATTTTTAATAGGACTTGATGAGAATTAAGTCTAACTATTAGGACCTATTGGTATTTTACCCAAATAAAAAAATTGGAGTCCAACTTTGTGTGTGAACTGTTTATTAATTTAGTGAATGTATGTGTGTGTTCCAATGGATTAGCTAAATTGTGTGTTAAAATGTGTTTTAGTGTTTAAAATGTGTGTTTTAGTGTGCTCCAAATGTGTATTATGTATAGAGAGAATAAAATAGATAAAATTTAGCAATGGACAATTGGAATACATTGTACCTGTTTGGTGCTCTGTTTTAACCCCTCTACATAAGTAATGGAGATTGTTAGCACCTCAGTAGTTGTGTGTGTAAATTAAATGTATAGATAAAATAAATAACAAAACGTAAATAAATAATCTAGAAAATAATAAATTAAATTCCGAATTAATTTTTTACATAAATTTTAAGTCAAGACTTATGTTGGATATAATCTCCTTAAAGTAGATTTCTCCCTCGCTCGGTGCTTCGAGATTTAAAAACGTCTACTTCCCAGGATGCACCGACTACTACTTGGTTTGCAGCACTACAAACTCAAGATTGGAGAACCAAAACTATGCTGTGACTCTCTCTTTTTCTTCTTAAAATTAAATGGTAGACAGATGCAGAAAACAAAAAGATGGAAAAGGAAGAAGAAAGACGAAATGCTTAGGGAAAATTGAATGATTGAAATGCTGAAATGGCAGGCTATTTATAGAAGAACATGTGGCTTTTCAGAGCAGGGTGAACAGAAATAGATTTGTTTGGGTGGAATTCAACAGATATGAACTTGTTCGGGTGGAGGAAAAAACTGGACAGATTTATTTTGAATTTTGAAATTGAAATTCAAAAATAAATAAATAAAATACAAATATTTTTGACCTAAAAAGATAAGTATTGGGTTAGACAAGCCCAACCCAACTTCCCACCACACACTCGCGCCCAAGTTCAGCTCAGCCCGATCGGACGGACGGACAGCGGTGAGGCTCGCTTGTGTTTTGTTTTGGGTCCAATGGGTCTAACCCACTTTACCCATCCACAAAACTTGGGTACCCCTTGGGGCCAATCCCAAGTATGGCAAGTTAGAGTTTATATACCCATATAAATCCTTAAGCCTTTCTAATGTGGGAGAAGCACATTTCACAAATATGTAGGAAACCCACCTAAAGCCATTTCCACGAACCTGAAAATGCTCGTTGAATTCTCATTCATCTGGAAATGGTTTTGAGCAACCAAATACATGATGTTATTCACTACGCGGTATTAAACATGAACCCAATTAGAAACGTTAAAAATAACGCTTGGGTCCTACCTTAATTCCACCTTAATTAATGCTCAAAGTTAGAAAAAAATAAGATTTTATAAAGCCATATTATAAAGCCATTTCCAACAATCCCCCACATAAATGGAATTTACAAAAATGAACATACAACAAAATGCAGACAAAGAAAGAGTACATTAAGAAGATATACCACATCCAGATAGGTAGTTTTTGGCTTTGAACCTCCTCTAGTGAAAGCCTATCGGACTTACTGGCTAACCAGTGGACGCAATATCTTGAACTGTTCAGTTGTTTGTATAAGCTAAGACAATAGACTACACATAGTGTATCCGCAGACACAGTTTGGTTCTTACGGTTGTATTCATTTTGGCCCTAAACAATACTTGGTAATTCATGAGTGCTCTAGAGAATTTAGCCTTCTCAATTCTCACAAAATCGGCCCAATTCACACTCATATAGGTGGCTTCTTATTAAGAGTATCATGCTATACCCCACTTGGATGTCCAAGGTATAAAATCATTAAAAGCAAAGCTTATTCTACTAACGTTGCAGGTATCATTCTTCTCATCATAGAAATGGGTAGGAGTAAACTTCCTTAGTGATACATAAAGTCATCCATAATTCAGTTGTCTCTTTGAACCTAGATATTGGGATCTCCAGTCATTTAGGTTGGGTTGCCATTATGGCGACTATTAAATAATAGGCTTTAATCCCATTCCCCTCGATAAATGGTATACTTTCTCTCTGGCTAGCCCTTTAGTCAATGGATCCGTAATATTCTCTTTTGACTTTACATATTCTATGAAAATAATTTTATGTGAGAGCAAATGCCGAACGGTATTATGTCTTCGACGAATGTGTCGAGATTTACCGTTATACATACATTACAAGAAAATACACTTTTGACTACCACTTTTGCCGACTAAAAATATTTTGGTTGCCAAAAGTTATGGAATTGGCGACTAAAAATTATGTTAGTCGGCAAAAGTACAATATTTAGCTACTAAATTTTTTTAGTTGGGGTATATTGATTATTGGTGACTAAAAAAAAAATTTAGTCACTAAAAATGCCACAATTGGCGACTAAAACAAATTTAGTCGCTAAATTTACCGCAATTGGCGACTAAAAAAATATTTTAGTCGCTGTATAGTTAGTTTTGGCTACTAAAATTATTCAGTCGCCGAATAACAAATAAAAATTAACTTTTTCTTTTTGGCGACAAATGTTTGGTCGTCAAATATTTTAGTTTTGGCTACTAAAATTATTTAGTCGCCGAATGAAAAACAAAAATTTACTTTTTATCTTTAGCGACCAAAAGTTTGGTCGCCAAAGAACTAAAATATTTGAAGGGAGACATTTCAAATTTTGGAGGGATTTATAAAATATTTTCAGTGACTAAAAAATATTTTAGTTGCCAATAACCATATATATATACATATTCTTCTTTTCCTCATTTTTTTGCCCTAAATTGAATTTGTTTCTCTGAAGGAGCTCTCTCTTCCCTAACTGTGGGTCATCGATCTCAATGTATGTTGTTGCCACCATCGCCGACACCGCCTGCGGTCTTTGCCGGTACATCTGACTGTAAGCCTCGTAGTGGTGATACAAGAGAGCAACTCATCGATAGCGGCTGGGCTAGGGCTAGGGCTCCACTCCGATTGAGCCACCAGCTTAACTAATTTGATGGTGGGTCCACTGTTGTTCTATGGAAACAAGCCAACCACGCTTGATCTTTTTGGGTTGGGGATTAGAGCTGGTGGAGCCTCCATTGCTGGCTTCTCGGCTTTGTTCATGTAATAACCCGACCCTCGTATGTGATTCTGATATATTTTTAGTCCCGTATTCTGTGCTTTCAAATGCTTAATGTGAAACTTCATGAGAAATTAAGTTTAAACCCATGGATCTTATGATTTGAAACCCGTATCTGTTTAATAAGAAAAGTATCTGTCATGTTTAGAATGTTGAATCAGAAATTGAGGGCCTTAGAGACTTGATAATCTGGAATTGATTTTATATTTGAAATAAGCATAATTTTTAAGTTATAATAAGCCTTGCTGGGAAATTTCAATTTAGGATGATTAAATGATTGATTTTTGTCCTATTCACTTCTTATATATATATATATGTGTGTGTGTGTGTTCTTAACCATTTGACTTAAGAAAACCTAGCTCACATATTTCCTGGGAGAGGATAGAGGGAATAGAGCGAAAAGCTAGAAGGGAACTTCAACAAAGATTAAAGATTGAATAACCTAGAGAGAATTTGAAAGATCTAAGCTCACAAGTAAGTTCATTTATCTCCTCTAACTCCTCTCTTGAATTTGAGTGTGATTCCATCATAATTATGTAACCTAGGACTTGGAATTGAACCTAGGATGTAATTATTGCTAGACTTGGATCATGTTTTATCAATTGGATGATTTTGAACTAAGTTAATTATGCACATATGTAGAGAAACTATCTTTTATTCCTTACTTTCTCATGAGGATCATGAAGAACTTACCTAGTATATATATATGTGATGTTGAATGCAAAAGAAAATTAAGTTATATTTAAGAATGAAAGAGTTAGTTTATATCTAGATTGATGTGTGTGTTTGAAGATCCTATTAACATGAGTTTTAGACCATGTTCTATCAATTAAGGAAGCTAATTTGAGCCTTGTTAATGTTCACCAAAAGTTGAGGTTTTGCTTGAATTTTCGGATGTTGCTGGGCAGAATCGCCGCACGTGCGAGGGTCACTGCCGCACGTACGGGAAATGGCAAAAAATTTGGGACTTTGCTACTATCTAAAAGGCATGTGCGGGCATCACGGCCGCACGTGTGGGACCAACCGCCGCACATGCGGGGCTCACAGCCGCACGTGCGGCCCATGCTGAAAATAACGGGTTGCTCTGTTTTACGTACTGGACCCTCTAATATTGTTGAAATATGTATTTAAGACCTTTATGATATCTGTAAATTTAATCGAAGCGAAACGAATTCGAAAATGATTTAACGAAGGAAAGAATTAACCTGCAAGTTGTTCATGTGTGTAGGTCATAATCCGGGAGAAACAAGCGCGCCGCTACTGCACTATGAGTAGTAGTACTGTGCTAGTACGCTTTCCTACAGCTAATGATTACTATTAGCATTCTGTAAGCGCATGTCAATTATGTAACTTATATGAATGTTGAAAGGATGTGAACGAATAATGTATAAGAATGGAAATGTTTTCATATGACTCCGAATTCTATAAGACTCTAACATCTGGGCCTATGGCCAATCTGTACTTTTTGATATGAAACAAAGTGTTGTACGGAATTAAGTGCTACAATGTGAGTCACCTCTAGAATCCGTGCGAGACACCTCTTGAGTTCATACATGCATGAAAAGGGCTTAATGCCATTCCGTTTAAGGGCTTAATGCCATTCTGTTTAAGGGCTGAGTGCCAATCTGTTTAAGGGCTTAATGTCACTCCGTTCGAGGGCTTCAAGCCATTATGTTTAAAAGCCAGGCCTAAGGCCGTTCTGAAAATTAGTACAGTATCAGATTAACCACATGACCTCTGCATTTATATACGCATTGATATGAATTACATTTACGTTTAGCATCAATTTGTTGAAGTACTATTATGCACTGAGCCTGGCTCACTCTGTGTTATGTCTGTTTCTGTAGGTAACCAACCGGGAGGTCAGTCCTAACCCATGACATCTGTTCCCTTTTGTCAACCTTTGAGTGTCCAAGCACTAGACGAAGCCACTTATGTTTTGCGAAGTTTTTCTAAGATGTTGGCTCGTACTTTAATTTCCTACTTAAGGATGAATGTATATAACTTCCTTAACCTGCGATGTTTTTGTTATACACCCAATTATAGGGCTGGGTCTGTATATGTGTATGTATATAACCGATGCTTAGATGCATGTTTCTGTATATTAATTTCCTGTTCAGTTGTTTGTGATCCTGGCATTGTAGTGATAGCTCAATGGAGATTGTTTTATGTTATTTTATAAGATTTAATGCTTCCGTTTAGGCCCCGTATGTTAAGTATATCAGGCTAAATGTCCGTTTCTGAATAGGTCATGCCCAAACTTTTAGGGGCGAGTATGGGGTGTGATAGTTCACTTCCATTGGAGGTGGGCTTGATGTTGCGGTGGCAGAGCCAGGAAATTAAGTTAGAAGGAGCACTTATTAATTACAATTTTAAAAAAAAAAAATCATGATCAACATTAAGATAATAATAATTTTATGAGCTAAATTTAAGCATAAGAAATTAAAAATCATTATTAATAGGAACAAATCAAAATTCTATAATAGTGTGTAATAGCTCGGTGTGGAATGGTGATGTAAATTTGTAATTTTAGCACAAAAAATTATGGATTAAAATTCCTAATTTTAGAAAATAAAATCACATCATTTATAGCACAAATTATTATAAAATCTATTTAATTTTTATTTGACAGAAAATATTAAAGAGATGATATTACTTATAAATAATGTGTTTTGAATTGAAATTATTACATAGTCTTAGAGTACCATATGGCGTTGCCTATGTGATGTTCAGAGCATGAGAAATCACAAATCACACAAAGTAGTTTGTCAACTACCTGAAAATAATGAGTTAATTATATCTAATTCATAAGATTTCCCACTACACTATTGGTTTAGACTACTACATAAACAATACCACATAGTGCTCCCAAAGTATCAAATAACTACTTATTATAAACAATACAATAAATCCTTAGCAAAAAAAAAATGTTAAAAAAAAAGAATACATTTTGTATATAACCACAAAACAAAAACAAAAACAAAAAAATTCAAAATTGAGGGGGGATGCGTGACTCCCGTAGGCCTTCTTTGGCTCCGCCCCTAGCGGTGGCGGCGACGGCTTCATTTGGAGAAGTGAATTCCTTGGTTGAAGAATGTTGGAAAGGTTCATCTAAAATTACATTTTTCCCGACCAATTTTGCGGACTAACTTTTATTTAGTCGCAAAAAGTTTTCATTTGGTGACTAAATTTAAATTTGGTAGGCAAATGTTTAGAGTTTTGTCGGCTAATATTTTGTAGTTGCCAAAATAGAATTTTCTGCGACCAAAATTGAAATTTGGTCGGCAAAGGTCAAACATGGAAGACCAAAAAAAAGCGGGAATGAAAAAATTTTTAGCGACCAAAATAATTTGGTCACAGATAATAAAACGACGCCGTTTTGAATGCTATTTAAATAAATTGAAGGACAATACCGACCAAACAGTTTTATAGGGAAAAATTGCTTGTATATCCCGCGCACCACTCCTCATACGCACCTCATCATTGATTCTCCTGCTCGATTGCAGTCACCAAAGTTGATTCTCTTCTGTCATCACAATCATCTGTGTCGCTTCTTCGACCAAGCATCAGCAGCGCTTCGAGAAGTACTTGGGCCTCCATTGTTAGGTATGTATTATATATATATATATCTCTATATATATATTTATGTTCCATTACTCCTCTTACTCACATGGTTGCTCTCTCTTTTCCTACCTAACAGCACCACCGTCACCATTTTTCTGCTATTACCAGTTCGCCTATCTTCAAACAACCCCGAGATCAAGTATGGGTCCTCTCTCTCTCTCTCTCTCTCTCTCTCTCTCTCTCTCGCTCAATTTCTTTATTTTCCTTTGTTTGCCCTAATTTTCAAAACCAACTTTTTTGTTTTCCCTAATTTTTAAAACCCTAATGAGTGAATGTTTGAAGGGATGGCCTTAAATCATACTCTCTAGACAATGCAAAAAATGAAAACTGATATATATATATATATATATATATATATGTATGCATATATATGTATATTCTTGTTTGTTTTAGTTGGGATGATAGAACACATGCAAGTATACCATATTTGCTTTATATAATTTGCTTAGTAGTTGGGAATTTTGCATATCACTCTTTGTATGATTTGGGTTATCCTTGGATTGCATGATTAGTAATTTGTATCTTATCGATTGCCTTCTATGTACATAAATATATATATATATATATATATATAAAGAGGTTTGATATTTTTCTCTGTAAAAAGGACTCTTTTTCATTATTTTTTGTTTTGTTTTTTCTCCTCCCAAAAGGCATATTCTTTGGGGTTTTGTAACACTTTGTCTTTTGACATTGCTTATTAATTGAACGAATGTGACTCACGTGAACAAATTGCTTTGGGGATAGAGAGTTGAGATATATATCATCTCAGTGTATGAAGAAACAACTGGGTTGACAGTCAATGATCCTATTTTAGAAACACACAAGGTAATCTTGTTATGTTTTTTTTTACAATATTATTGTTAGAATTTTTGAGTTGTTATAGATCGAACATTAAATGCACTAACATTTAACTTGTCCATTGACATTACAGCCTTTGTCGATGGAGTTGGGTCTTGGAATCTTGGGGAATATATTTGATGGTATTCAGGTTTGTGAAATATATGCTTCTTCATATTGCCCAACTTGAATGTTGTCTAAACAAAAACTTTTTGCAATTGGGTTTTTTATTATTAGCCTGTCTTAAGGAGGACATTTACCCACTGACAATCCATTTATTGTGTAAAAATAATGCAGAGGCCTCTAAAGACCATCGCAAAGCGATCTGGTGATGTGTATGTCCCTCGTGGTGTCTCTGTCCTGGCCCTTAACAAGGATACCCTTTGGGAATTCCAGCCTAAAAAAAAAAAAAAGGTAATCAAAGAGCGTTTTACTTTAGTTGTTTAGAGATAATTGTTATGGCTTTTGTTTACATTAGAGAGCTAGAAAGACTTGATGCTTTATAGTTTAACGTCATTTGTTAGTGGCAGGTGAGGGAGATCTTGTAATAGGGGGAGACTTATATTTTGTAAGTTTAACAATGCTTAACTTAGTTTACAGAAGGTTAAAAGTCCTTTCTGTAAAATTCTGTTGCCATATGTGTCTGGCATTTTTATTTTGCTGTTCTTCATCTAAGGTTGCAATGGTTAAATCATTATGCAGACTGTCTTTGAGAATAGTTTAGTGCAGCACTATGTTGCACTTCCTCCTGATTCTATAAGAAAGATAACCTACATTGCACCAGTTGGTCAATATTCATTAAAGGTTTGTCTAATTTATTTTTTGTTTTTGTCATTCAACGTTGGCTATTCTTTGTATGACATCCTTAAGGTCAAGTTAGTAATCCTTTGAACTATGTTTTATTTGCATTTACCATGCACCTGGACAATTTTGACTCAAATATATATGGTAGGAGTTTGTCCCTCCCATGCACTAGTCCTTGAGTAGAAACTACATCCCTAATCTATATTTGCATTTATAGACAATCATATAAGGATTCCGAAAGCTTCAAGTCCACCACCTAAATTAGTGATTGTCTTGAATTCTTTTAGAATGAAAGATTCATTAATCTTCTTGTCTTCAAAATAAATCTGAGGGTTTTTAGATTTAAATCAGATAAAAAATAAAAAAGAAAGAAAGAAAGGCAATACTCATCTTACTAGACTTTTTAAAGTAGAGGCATCAGTGCCTAATCAATGTATCAATACAAACATTATAATTTTTTTTCCTTTTTGGTTGACTAGGAGGTTCATAATTACAAAACTTAGAACAAGCTCCGCAACGAACATCCAATGGCATCAACATTATAAATTTGTAACAATCTGGTTAGGAATATCATAATACTATATAATCATGTCCGTAGTTCCTGAACAAGATTTTCCAAAAAGATATGCCAATAGAATTTCTCTCTCAATGCTTCTCCCTTTCCCGAACCTACAAACAGAAAAGATTATTCACACTAGATCCAATAGTCAAAACCAAAATGAATGGAAATGCAACTAAAGACAAGTCAAAACTGCATACTTAAAATGGACTATAGCCAAAAGGAAGCTTAAACGGGAAAAAAATTACTATTGTGATAATAATCTCTTATAGCAAAGAAAACAAGCATAGATAACATAGCAGACTCAAGCATAGGCTTGAATTCTCCCTTGTGCCAAGGACAAGGACATTTTATTTACCAAAAAGAGGCGATGACTAATAAAGAATTATAAAGATTTAGATATGAACCAAAAATAGGCACTCTTGTCCATAATCTTGCAAGTTCTCTCTCATGCTAAAAAGGGCAAGCAGGTAAGCACATGGAAATAGAGCAGTCCAGTTGATTTTTATGGAAAGTATCAAGCTATGGATGTATGACAAATACTTCCAAAACATTTCATAATTATCTATAGTATTTATTATATAAAGCCTACAACTAAAGTAGGTGAAGCTTTGTAACCTTTTTTTATTTTATTTTATTTTATTTTAAATTTCTGAAAATGCCCACACATGAACAATTACATAGGAGCAGTCAAATTGCTTCAATTTTTTTTCCCAAAAAAAAAAAAAAAAACTCTAAACTGTTTTGTTTGTAGATTTCATAGCACACAGCTCGTGTGTGGATAACCACTAGCAATTCATATTCTCAATTTTGAAAACTGACCAAGAACTTTGGATTTTAAACATTAAAAAAAGGTATTCCATACGAGTCCTATAGAAAAAAGCCAACAGATGAAACTAAATGCCAAAAGCAAATTATTAACCATAATTAAACTTAAAGCAACCAACCTTGAATATAATTAGAGCAACAAAAAAAGGAAGAGGAGCAACAAATAAAAGAGGCCGAGAATGCAAGACAACGTAAGGAGATACAAAAGCAGATTTTTGGACTTCAGAGCATGTTGGCGCAAGTAATGGAAAATCTCAATCTACCAAAGTCCCCACCATAGCTAGTCATGGTAATGGGTAACTGTGTTAAACCAGATTGCATTATATTTATGTTCAAATTAAAGGCAAATAAAAGTGTTATGAGAATATTACAGAAAAAATTGTGACGCAAAAAGGGAAAAACATGTTGGGTCGGTGGACCCTGATAAGTACTGTTCACTCAAACACTGGGTCCAATGGGGGGTTTTGGGTACTTCGTAATTTCCATGTGCTTCCATGTAACCCTAATTCTATATTTATAAAAAGATGAGCAGGCACCTCTTTTTGGTTAAGAGGGAGTTGTATTTTTCTAATCATAGTGAAAAATCATAGCAGCTGTGGATGTAGCCCTATTCTGGGGTGAACCACGTAAATCCTTGTGTTCTTGTGTGTGTGATTTGTTTGATTCATTTTTCTTCTTTATTTGTTATTTCGTGTTTCACCGATCTTGGTTAAAAAAGGTCAATTCCTAACAACTGGTATCAGAGCATTGGTTCGAGTGGGAGTGATGGCTACAGACGAAAAAGTTAGAATCGATAAATTCAATGGCACAAATTTTGTCTTTTGAAAGATGCAAATTGAAGACTATTTATATCAGAAAAAACTATATGAGCCCCTTTAAGGGACAAAACTAGAAAAGATGAAGGATGATAAGTGGACTCTTCTTGATCGCCAAGCACTATGTGTTATTCGGCTAACGTTGTCACGTACCGTTGCGTTTAACATAGTAAAGGAGAAGACTACAACGGGTCTCATGGCGGCACTCTCAAACATGTATGAAAAGCCCTTTACCTCCAATAAAGTTTATTTTATGCGTAGATTGTTTAATCTGAGGATGACAGAAGGTGCTTCGGTGGCTGAGCATCTGAACAAATTCAATATTGTGGAACCACAACTGAGTTTTGTATCTATCGAATTTGATGATGAGGTTAGGGCTTTGATTATTCTATCTAGTTTGCTAGAAAGTTGGAACGATTGTAACGGCAGTAAGTAATTCTTCCAGAAAAGAAAAGTTGAATTACAATGATATTCGAGATTTAATTCTAAGTGAAGAAATTCGTAGGAGGGAATTAGGGAAAGCATAAGGTTCTACCCTGTATACAGAAGTTAGAGAAAGATCAGTGGGAAAAAACCCGAACCGCAACATATCAAAATCCAAACACAGAATCAAGTCAAGAACTAGAGAGGGATGGAGTTCCTGGAACTGTGGAAAGAAGGGACATATAAAAAGAGATTGCCCAACATTGAATAAGAACAAAGGTGATCAAAATCAGAAGTCTGCTAATGCTACAATGGAGGAGATTTATGATGCTTTGATCTTGAGTATTGATAGTCCTCTTGAATCTTGGATTTTAGATTCTGGGGCATCATTCCATTTTACTTCACAGAGGGAAATCATGGACAATTACATTGGTGGTTATAGACACCCCATTTTTGACCGTCCTCTAGACTTCGTTGTGCTTGTAGGTACACCCAACAACTGGTTCGATTGCTCGCCCAGCACTCAACTATCGCGGCAGAACGTCACCGGTTCGAGCTTCCCGGACCCTGTATCCTTTCTGCTCCATTTTTGGACCCTGACTAGGTCCTTTCAGAGTAGACCCTGTGGTGCACTGCCGGCCATGGCCTTGTTCCTGCCGGCCACTGATGAAGCCCTACTGGCCATCAGTGTGGCACTGCCGACCATTATTGATGGCCAACACTCCCCTATCTCAGCTGGTTTTCCTCCAGATCTTTTGAGCCAGCTGGATTTTTGTTTGCTCCCCTCCATACACGTGTATGGCGGGATGAAGGCCTTGCAAAGCTTCTTGAAGAAGCTTTGGCTTTTCATTTCTCTATATAAGGAAGAGGCTTCTTCCTTACACCAGGTTCTGATTTTTGGAAGAGAAAAAATCTCTCTTTCTCTCTATATTGCTTGTGTTTAGTGCATTGAACTTGATTTTTCTTGCACTTTTACACTACAACACATAGATATACACCACCACCATTGAATCAAGCTTCTTGGGAGGTATTCTTGAGGTCTGAAAACTGGTTTCCACCCCCTAAAGTTGCTAGTTTCGAAGAGGGTCTTCAAGGGTGAGCATTTCCCCCATTTTTGCACTTTCTTGCACCATGCTTTAGTCCTCTTTGCATATTGTTTTAGGCTTTGCTTATAACTGAAAAAAGTCTTACTTTTAAGTGCTTTTTAAGTTTGGTTAAGGCCATTTTGCTGTTTGGGGTGTGTAGCCCCCTTGCATGCTTTGTTTGGCTTTGTTTTAAGCCATATTTGGAGGCCTCCGAGCTAGCCTTGGTTTGGCCTTCCCACCACTAAAATCCAGTGGGATTTTAGTGGTAGGGGTGTGGTTTTGAGGTCCTTAATCAGAGGGGGTAGTCCCCTCTCTTTGTGTTCCTCTTTGCTTGCATTTTTGGCCTTCCAAAGGACCATCCCTCTATGCATTTTTGAGGCTTGGTTCAGGCCTATTTTTGTGACTTCTAGGACCTGCCTTGGCCCTTTCCAAGGCTGGTTTGGTCATGTCTTGCTTGCATCTAGCATGTGTAGTGTAACTCCATTCATAGCTCATCAAAGTAGCATGTGTGCTTAGTCTTTGTTGAGTCCATTTCAGTCCATTTTTGGTGATGTTTTACCATGCCATAAATCTGTTTTGGGTTGGTTTTGTTACTCCATGTTTGCTTGATGCACTTGTAGTGTAAATCCCCTAAACTAGCTTCTTATGCTCCATGCCATGCCATGTCATTTTAGCTTGTTTGGTTTACATTCCAGCATGTATTTGGTCATCATTTGGCATGTTATGACCCTATCCATAGTTGGTTTGATCATCCTTTGCATGCTCCGTATAGGTGTAGAACAAATCTTGTTTACTAGCCCTTTGTGCATGATATTTTGACCCATCATACTAGCATATTTTGGCTTGGCTTAAACATGATTTTATGCTTATTTTGAAGTGTTCTAGGACTGTTTTAGGCTGCCATGACCATATCACTCATGCTTTGTATAGCTATAGTGTAAATGCTTAGGCTAGTCTTGGGTTTTGAGGCCTTTACCATGCCATACATGTGATGTTTGCATGCTTTGCCCTCATTCCATATGCCATTTCAGTCCATGAAATGTTGTCATACACTTGCATTTGACATGCCTTGAATGCTTTGTATAGCTTGTGCTTTATGCCTCAAAAATGGATTTTTGTGCATGCCACTTAGCCTAAGCCTTTGGCTCATCATTTCAGTACATTTTGGGTCCTAATATACCATGATGTAACTCTGTTTTTGGTTGTCCAAGTCATGCCATGATTGGTTCTCATAGGTGTAGTGCATTGCCTCTTTGGTAGCCTTGCATGTTCTATGTTTTAGCATTGTATGCTAGCTTGCTTTGGCTTACTTCCATGCATGTTTTAGTCTCATATCAGTATGTACTAGGACTATTTTGGGTTGCCCTTGCCATATCCTTCATGCTTCGTATAGCTGTAGTGTAATTGGCCTTGCAAGCTTCGTGTTTCGGTGATTCACGCATGCTATCCTTGAGCTATTTAAATGATTTGGCATCATTTATCATCTCATTTCAGTGCATATAGTGTTGTTACACTTGCACATTTGTCACTTCTTAGGCATTTTTGAGAGTTGCCCCTTTTAGGCCCCTTTGTTGAACCTTTCGCATTTTGCATGCTTGAGTATGTTGTGTGGCTTAATTCATCGCTTTGGCTACTGATTTGGACCTAGTTGAGAGCCGTCCATCTTTGGTGTAAGCCCATCTTACCATGTTGTCGCATGCTTGCTTCATTTCGTATGTTGTCGCATACTTGTTTAGCTTCGCATACCTTGCATGCTCACATGTTCATGTTGCATTTTGTCATGTTGTCCAAGATTGTCGCCTCACATCATGCTTATACGCTTGTCGCATGCTTGGGTTAGTTGCATGTTTGCACACTTAAGTCATATCGCATGTTTGCCATGCTTATGTGTTGCATTGTTTGGATTAAGTATTAATCCAAGCACGAGGAACGAGGGGCGTTTCATACTTCAAGTGATGGAACGCGTCTCAATTCTCGGTCGCCGAAGCTCTTGATGATTCATGATAGAGTTCTAGGCTTTAGTTGCTTTATTTGTGCATTCATCTTCATATTGATTTGCACAAGTTGGATCTTTGGCCATCATGCATCGGGATGCGTGATTGATGGTCGTGGATCCGACTTTGCCTCTCCCTTGATGTTTTGAGGTGATTTGGAGTGCCATGGTGCGTACATGTCCTTGGGAAACCCTCCATTTTCTCTATTTTGTGCTTCGTTGCAGTTTGGTGTCACAACACACCAGTGGCCGGCAGCCTGCCATTGATGGCCGGCAGTGTGCCACCCTTGGCCAGCAGTATGCCATCCTTGGCCGGCAGTGCTCCCTCCATGGCCGGCAGGCCACTGGTGACTTCCCCTGCAGTGTTTTGGTAAGTTTCAGCAACAAGCACTGAAAGACACCCTGCAAACAGAGCCTCTAAAGAGCAACCGGAAGGTGTTTCAAGGCGAGGAACCGAAGCGAGCATGCATACCCTCCTCTTCTTCAAATAGAGCTGGAGCAACTCTCTTTTATTGCTTACTAGTTAGTTAGCATTTGTTATTTGTAATAATTAATTTGTTAATTAATTAAGTTGTGTAATGATTAGTTGTAGCTAGTTATTCAATTCGGTTATGTAATAATTAATTAGCTTGCGAGTTAGTTAATTAGGTGGTCTGTATTATTCTTTCGGACCCTCCGAGCGAGGGCAAATTTGTAATAAGTGTGCGTGCGTGTGTGCATGTCTTCCAACCCCCACTTCTTTCTCCCTTTTACTTACCTGCTTTGATGGTTAGTATTAGGACATGTTTACTTTAGCATACCTTATGCTATGCATGCGTGCATTCATTCATCTGTATTGCATGCACCGGGCTCGGCGCATCATACTAACTGCATAAGTGCTTCAAATTTAACTTGAATACATGCTACTTGTTGCATTTCATATGTCATTCATAGACTAGCCGAGCCTATTCTAGTGACATTCGTATGCGTTGCATTAGGCACTTAACATGGACTTGGATCATGCATGATTGCTAACATGTCCTTGTTTTGGCGCTGAGTACTAGGTGAGCTCTTTATGCTTTAGCATCTCGCATGAGCGTGAATGCTAACATGACAGCATGCTTACCATGTGGCTATATGCTTATTTGATTACCTGCCTGAATGCCTGTGGGTGAAGGTTGGATTACTTGAGTTCGGACAATTCATTGAAATCCGTATTTTAGCCTACTTGCGAGTAGCAAATTTCAAAACATTTCCAAACGAACGGATATGCAATGCTTTGTTTCAAATTAGGCGATCTAGTCTATACTTTTGTGCTGTGCGCATCACATAGTAATTCTAGCTAATTAATCGGAATAAGAGCGCATGTGTTTTCAAAAACTAGATATCATGGTTAGTAGAGGCCGATCTTCGGATCGGGCGAAAGGGGGTGCTCATAGTTGACCTTCCCCGATCGTATCCAAGTTCCCGAGCTGAGGCAACTTTGGTGATGACGGACACGTGGCCTTCGGCACCGAGTCAGGGTTTCCTAAATTCCCCCATTAAAAAATATTTAGGTGGCGACTCTGTATCTGGCAAAGCAGCCCATGTTTGGCACTTCTTTCAAAAAATCTGTTTCTCAAAACGATTTGCCGGATTTGGACTCTTTGGTTCAGATTAAGAACCGTGACAAATCGAGTCCGAACTGTAGCATGAGGCCCAAGGGCGTGTCTACAGTGGTGATTTCGGGAAGGTTTATCTGGCTGATGATGAACCTTTGAAGATTGTAGGTAGGGAATGTAACAATCAAGTTGCCAAACGAATCTGTTTGGAAAATACAGAATGTCAGACATCTGCCTGGTTTGAAAAAAAAACTTGATTTCTGTTGGACAACTTGATGATGAAGGTCATGTTGTAACCTTCGTGGGTGGTTTGTGGAAAATCAC